>PVIH01001973.1:140532-208292 GCA_004025045.1 Sigmodon hispidus | reverse complement strand
CCCAGTCCATCTATAGGAACACCTGACTCACTCTTGAGGGAGGGGGGACAAAACTGGATTTGGCCGGGAGTGAAGACTGATCCAAGCATTATTGGGCCAGTGTGACCATAGGACTGTCTGCTCCCTGCCCAGGGAGGGGATGGGGAGTTGCAGAGAAGAAAAATGATCAGATGTGGTGAGAGGGGGAAGAGACTTTCAATAAGGATATACAGGGATGGAAAAAAAATTCAGAGGGAAAGCTGAACACAAAGAAAATATATGTGTAGTAATCTTATTTGCATTATCACCCTTGATAAGCCATGCTTATGATTATTATCCTCTGTATAGTTATTGTTAACTCTTCGGCATTTTTAAATTCTTTTTACTGTTTTTTTGATAAATACAAAATAAAGAAGGAAAAAAAAAATTCAGTGAGCTCGCCAGAGCTCCAGCCAGCCATCACTGTGAGAAAATTCCTTAGTCCCTATCCCCTTGCTCATATAGACTCTATAAAGCAATTCTTTTAAAGAATTTTCTTTTAAAGAAAAGTGATTACTTGGCTATGATGCTTCAATTCCATGTTGGCCTAGTTGAAACCTAATGTAACCAGTAGATTGACCATAAAGTTGATGATCATGTACCATTTTGAAAAATCTAGTGGTGCTCCTCTGCTTCATTAATTTTCTCTGTGCTTTATGAATATACTAGTGAGGCTTGTATAATAAGACATGTTTACAGCATAGGTTTACAGAACATTTTTTTTTTACTTTAATATTATAAACACAGACTTTAATCAAAATACTAACCACAATATGAAAAGCCAACAAAACGATTAATAGTTCTTTATCCTAAGGCTAGAGATGAGATTGGCTCTTCTGTAACAATTTTGATTAATCAGAGCTTTAGATGAACATCTGATAACTAAAACTTAAAGTAGGGATAAATTTTATGAGTTACAATCAGTCTTGTTCTTCTACAAGACGCATGTTTGGTTCTGATAACCTGGTTTTTGTAACTTAGAACCACAGGGAGCAGGAGTGTACGATACAAAAATACAGTGTTGGATGATTTGAAGGTTTCAATACTGTTGTAACCAGATGTGTAGAGATAGCAAAAGATCAAGAATTGAAAGCAAGATATAATTATGTGCTAAAATGCCACAATCTCAATATTAACCTAATGGCTGAGTAGTTTTTTTTTTTAAATAATCAAATAAAATTGTTTTGTTTTTTTTTAATAGAATCTCTGTCTAGTGAAAGTGATACAATGGTGGTTGAAAAGACAACATATTTACAGAGATGTGTAAAGCAGCAGTGAATCTCAAGGTAATAGGCTTTGGAAAAAAAGTTGTACTGAAGGTCAAATGCTATCAAACAACCTTCAATACACTGGAAGCAAACTAGGAATCCTAAAATTCAAAGAAAGAAAAAAAGGAAACATCAAGTTGGAGGCATAAGCAAGGGCTTTCAGAATAGAAAATACTGCTAACATTTGACTAGAAAGGTACTGTGAAATTAAAAAGGTTTGGTTTAGGAAAGGAAAACCAACCAACTATACAAAACAAGGAGATCACCTAATCACTTAATATCTTACAGCACTGTTTATAATACCTAACTTATGGAAATAACGTTGGTGTCATACAAGAGATGAATGAATTAAAAATTTATACATATATTATAAAGTATAATTACATATGTATAAATTATACATATAGAGAGAGACATATATAATTTATGTTGTGGATTTTTTGTCAGCCTTAAAGTCGGAACTACATAATCTTCAGTATACAGGATGCAGCTGTGACTCCTCGTATTAATAGAATAATCTCAGAAAAAAAAATCAGAACATTTTCACATTTTCTCTCATTTCCATTACTAGAGTTTATGCAGATATAACTTATGGAATGAAAGTAGTAGCAAAGAATCTATAGAAACTGATATAAAAGAGTGGCTTAGTGTCCAAATATAGTTTTAGGACAGTTTTAAAGTTAATTTATTTGCTTTCAGATACAATCTTTAAACTAAACATCATCCACCCAGAGGCCATATCTTCCACAAGAAGACCTCTCCTAGAAACTCATTTGATTACTAGTAATCATTAGCAAATAAATCTCCTTAAATTAAAGCATATTCATTGCTTTTTGACACACATTGTCTATATGCTAGGGACATGAAAGTGAATGAAAAGAAAATATTCACACTATTGTGGTTATATGGAAGTTTTTGATGCTACAGCTTTAAGGTATGAATGCCAATAAAAACGTTGGACTATACATCTTTAATAAAATAAATAAGTATAGTCCATATAGAATAAATCTTAATTCAGCTGTCAAGCAATTGAGCACAAGAGTCTTAAATAGATAGCAAGCAATTAATTTAAACACCTTCATATTTAAATATTAATAATGTATTGACAATATAGCCTATCAAAGACTGTTTGTAAAGTTTTAATTTATATGTTGAGAAATGTGAGTTAAAGTCAATAACTCAAATTTTTAGTATTATTGGTGAATTCTATTTTAAAATGTATGTATGTTTGCTACTAATTAAAATCTTTAGAGAAATATAACTCAATATTTATATGTTGAGTTCATAGTTGTGCTGGTAATTGAACTGTTTGTCTTATATATTTGGATTTCTAAAGCTGATTTATAAAATATGAAGATTGGCAGTCACATTTACAATAGTGTTTAATGTAAGGCCTTTAAAAAGTAGAATATTAGACTTTCAGATACTCACTTGTGCATTTGTCCATGAAAACAATTGGATAGGCCTCTTGTTTAAAGTAGGTCAGTTATTTTGAATTAAGTTTTGCCATATCACGGAGAAAAGCAGGAAATAATAAAATATTCCTAATACTTATCAAGAAAATGTACTTTTAAATGTATTCTATACAAAACTCTCAATTTTGACAAAAAACTTTAATCTCTCTTCTGTAACAGATGACTGCAAACATGTAGGATAGTTGATGGGTAAAATTATCCTGTCTTTCCCCTGTCTGTATTGTAGAAGAAATAATAAGAAAATGAGAAAAAGTTTGTCTTTCATTCAAAGAAGAATATTTTACATAGAAAATTTACATTATAGGAACTCAAGAAAAAACTCATATTCACACTTCTTCACTAATAGAATCCAGTGTAGACAGAGAAAAAGTGTCATAATCTTCAGCCACTGGTGAATACTTTTGCCAATCAGTAAACCCAACTCAACTAAACCAGCAAATATTCTCTAGACCTCCTGATACACTGCAACTCTCCTTCCCCTATGTACACCAAGCTGATAAATTCAGATAAATGTGGTGCCATGCCAAGACTCTGACACACTGTCCTACTAGGCAACATGTGATCCCCAAACAAAAAACTAAGGGAATGCATCACATCCACAGTGTATATGTACACACATGCATGACACCCCAAACCTGTCTTATTTTATGAAATAGAGGTTATAGGAATCTTGGGTTTAATGCGCATTTTTAAATATATGATAAAATTGAAAGAAATACCATACAAGGACTGAACATCCTATTACACAGATACTGGCTCAGCCATGTTCATTGCTGTTCCATTCACAATAGCAGGAAATAGAAATAGTCTAAATGTCCAATTGATGAATAGATAAACATATCAACAATGGAACACTATTTACCTGTAAAGAAAAATGTAATCATAAAACTTTTAGATAAATATATAAACCTATATGATGCTGTACTGTGTGAGATAACCCAGACCCAGAATGGCAAAGTTACTATGTATTTTATCATTTGTGATTCCTAGCCCCAGATCATCAAATATAAGTATAAAGCACAGAGTAACCAAAAATAGCAGAAAAGTAAAAACAGACTATGTGCAGAGGGGTAAGAGGAAACTTCAGGAGAGGTATAGTTAATAGTATGGCACCGGTGCTATGAAAGGGAAAATGGGAAAATAAGGAAGAGTATTTAATTATAATTCCTGGGACACATAAAGAAGGATAAGAGGGAATAAATAATGCTAAAGGTACTAGGGAAAGCCATAATAAATCATATTATTTCATGTTTACTTAAAATTACGTATACCATATAAATGTAATTATACATTAGTACACACACACACACACACACACACACACACACACATATATATATGCATGCATATTGTAAAATAAAGTTTTGATATGTGGTGTAACGGTGTCCCTTGAAGCCATACACTATCAAATGAAAATCCCAGTGCCAGTCATGGGAAGCCTTCTCTTTAGTAGTTGGAGAATGGAACCTAAGAGATTGACAAAACAATTCAGATTTTTGCTGTTTCTCTTGGTTTCCTCCTAGAAATCAAAGGTAAAACTTTATAGATAAAGGTACCAGATACTTCAAATGCAAGACATTGAGTAATTGAGCTGAATCTGTCCCAGAAACCAGACAAAATCAGATATGACCAGACAATCTAGCAGAACCAAATGATCTGTGCTGGATGTGCAGGGAGAAAAGCAGGCAGAGGTCTTCATTGCTATAAAACTAAAACCCCACAATGATCAGGATAGCAAGTTATCTCTAAATGTACAATACTGTACTCATATCTTGGAGTTAAACGAAAAGAAACTCTTTATTTGGACTTAATTTATGCTCACCACGAGGGAAATCATGCTTCATACTAAAAATCTAATTAATTACCCATGTATGATATAAGCATGGACTTATATAAGAAGAGATCCTGCTACTACCACTTTACTAAATTATAATTTTTAATATAAATTTTATATCCAAAGAATAATGTAACATCTTATTTTCATCCTAGAAATCCTATAATGATTCCTTTTTTTTTAATTCAGTAAATGGAAACCATTGCAGGAAGCCATAACTGATCAAAATAAAGACAAAGATTCCTGTGCAGTAACTGGCCTCAGCTGGGAGATCTGGCACTCAATCCATACCAGTAGAGGTATGGGAACATTAAAGAAAAGAAAGTGTTATGAACCAGAGGACCAGGATGTCCACTGTTTGATGGGCTTCTTTACCTTCAAAAGAAACTCTGCAATTGAAATATCAACAATACCAGTTGCCCAAAAAAGGCATGAAATGACAATATTAGTTGACATGTCAATGTGGGTTTGAAAAAAAATTCACAAGGATCCACCTTTAGATGAGGAGCTGAACATTATTAATGAATGCCAGGGGAGGGAGAGTCAATATTCTCAATGGAAGAGCCTCTAGGATAATCAATAACGAGAGGTCAATTCTACATACGCACACACACAAACAACACTGTAAAAACTTCAAAGGTTTTATATATGTACATATACATATATACATGCATAAATAAATAAGGTTAATCATGAACAAACAAAAGTTAATAAAGTTTCAAGACTGAAAATAAAAGGGAAAAAGATTCTGTACAATCAGTATTGTCAATTGCATATAAAAGCATTATATTAGAAAAAAAATATTTGCTTTCTATCCATCTTACAGAAGATAAATATATAATATATAAAAAGAAAAAAACAATAAGATGAACAACCTTATTAAAGAAGAGCCTATGAATGCAGGAATGTAGAGGGAGGTTGAGAGGATTTACAAGGTCCTCTACGGATTACAAAGGACTTAGAGTTTATTAAAAAAATGTTCATTACTATTCTATTTACAATAGGTAGGAAATAAAATTAGCTTAGATATATACCAACTGATGTTAAAGTCTGGTACATATACACAATAGAATTCTATTCAGCTGTTCAGAAAAAGTGAAATTATGAGATTTGCATGTGAATGGATGAATCATGAAAACATTATACTGAATAAGATAATCCTTACACAGAAAAGCAGACACTAAATGTTTTTTTTTTTCTTTCTCTTGTGTGAGTATCCTAGCTTCAAAGATTTAGCTTTATGTGCTTAACTTGAAATACGTGTAAAAGCCTATGAACTAGGAAACTGCCTTTTGTAGAATGTCTTAAGGTGCTGGAACTATTAAAATGCAATGATTATCAAACTAGAAAGGGAGAAACAAGGCATGGGTTAGCAAAGATTGGACAGACCACATGAGGGTAATGAAGAAGTGAAAAGCAAGTGTTAGCCAGAATGAGAGATTTATGGAAAAAATTCATATGAAAGTCTACATTTTTGTATGCCAGTTAAAACATGCACATTTAAAAGCAGTTGATCAGAGAAAGTCTGTTTTGCTGGATAATGTTGTTCCTAAATTCCAGTTCTGATCAAACAAAAATTCCAGTGACAGTTATCGGATACTGCCTTATGAGCTGTTGATCAGGGTGTTGCCCGCCACAAAAAAAAAAAAAATAATATAAAGTCTTGATGATTTTCTTGGCTGTGTATTAATACTAAATGATAAGACTCTATTACTGAAGACACCACAAATTTTCTTGCAAAATATAAAAAGTCAAGCTGGATCTAGAAGATTCTTTCTTTCTGGCTAAATTTTGTGAGGCTGGAAGATGCTATGCAAGCTGCTCAGAAGAGATAAAGCCTCAATATTACAAAGACAATGACAACAGACCAAAAAATATGTTCCCACTGGTGAAATAATGGCATAAATAGTATGGGAATAACCAACCATTCTGTAATTAGATTTGATTCTCATTCCATAGGAAGTAATTGATGAATGGTATTGTAATCCCAGGAAAAAGCACAGGCTTTGGAGATTCTAGTTTCTATTTTGGATCTTATTACTATTGCTTCGCTACACAGAACCAACCAGCAGTGTAAATATTTATATATGTAGATATACATCATCTACATATAATCATATGTATATATCCATCTCCATCTAAATCCTTAAACAGAGAAGCTTCTATTTTCAGTGAACAACTGTGCATATGCATAGGCTCATATCCATTAATGATGCTTGGAAGAAAAATAAAAAGTGGATGCTTAGTCCTAAGCAGGGCATTTATACCATTTCTTATAAGCCTCCTGAAGCATTGCAAAAACAAACAAACAAACAAAAAAACCAGAATAGAATAAAACAGTTGAAAAGCAGGAAAATTAAGAGAAGAGATGTACTACTTCAATTTGAGAGCATGGCATAGCCATTAGGAACATAATATCACAGTAATTGTGGTTGTCTACACTAGGTTTTCTACAGACAACCAGTCAATAGCCATTGATGATTGGGGAGGAGCCTATCAGGCCTTATTCTTCCCTACAGAGCTATTGACAAACTAATGGATTCTGGGGGCGGGTAGTCTTTAATTATATCCCAATAGGTGAGTCTTCAAACTCTCAAGAATAGTTTCAATCCTGTGGCCACACAGATGGTTTTAATCTACTCAGTGGGTTAAAAATGAAACAAAACCAAAAAAGCATAACTGTGGAAAGAGGACACCAAGGTTGGGCAAAGGATGACAGGGTTGGGTGGAGATAAAGGAGATGGGGGGGTAAGAATGCATTTTGTTCATGTATTGGATTGTGAAGGAATGCATTTGTTCAGCTTTAAACAGACTATACAAAAGACAAAAATAGGCTTCATCATTGAAACATGCAAAATCGCATACCTGGACCTACTTGTGTTGACACACTTGCATAAAGGATTTTGCAAATGTAGTAAAACTGATTTTCTAGAGATTTGGAGATTGCTGTAAAGTACATAAGGAGACTTTTATTATGATTACAATTATCCTTATGCTAGTGATGTCATGACACTCTGTCCTAGCAGTTTATAAAGCTGAGACACTGGGATCATTTGAGCTCAGAGGTCTGAGACAACCTAGACATTGCAGTGATATTTTGTTGCTAAACAAAATAAGTAAATATAAAAATAAAAGTTAATGCAGAAACAGCACAGATAAACAAATATTGACATGTTTCACAAATGTGGAGTTCTGAATGATATTCCCACATATAAAGAAATGAAACAAGAACCACATGATGAATCCCTAATGATTCTTCTGATGAAACTCTAAGCAGAGCTTTGCTTAGCCTTTGGATTTGGCCTTCCAATATCCAGATTTGTGAGAGAATTAACGTTTGTTGTCTTCAGTCACTGAGGTTGTATTACAATGTTGAAAGAGCCCCAGGAACCATGGGTAGCTTTCTAGATAGCTCATTTTATGCAGTCAAATATTTGAGTAGATAATATCAAAATATAAAATTGTTGACTCACTATTTCAAATAAAACTGCTGAACTGACAGGGTTTAGAGTCTTCCAACCATTCCAGTTTTTTGACATACCTTCTGGGCTCCATTGCCTTGGCAAGAACTTCACATGCCTCTATAAGTATAGCTATGTTGAATGATTATAGGTTATTATTACTTATATTAGGAACAGAAATATTTCTGTGAATTTTCATTCAGTTGTAAACCATTTATACTTATATTTTACATTTAATCATTTCTCAATTTATTCATCTTCAAGTATTTTAAAACTGTTTCCTAAAGTTTTAATGATTAAGTTTATAATAATCAATCATTTATAATGACTAGTGGCACTGTAAATATTTCTAAATAATCAGAAATATGTGCAAAGTGAATACCTAGCTTCTTACATTATATTTCTTAGATTATTTAAACCTAATAACTTGAAACAATCTAAAAATCATTACTTTCAAATGTTCAAGGCTGTTCACTTCAGCAGTGACTCAGCTGCCTTTTCTGTGTGATTTTAGAGTATATTTATATTGTGAAATGCTCTGTCCAGAGAGACATCACAGTCTGTTCATAATGGCAATAGCCATGTTGACTAACAACACAGAAAGGAACACATTTTAGTACATAGTGAAGTTAGCAAATTTTGTCAGTAACATTATTTCAGTATTAAGTTTTACTCTTTGTGGGTTAACAACCTGACAGATGTGAAATTTATAATGCTAATCTGTTCATGTTCAATTCAAAGAAAAAAGTCTTCCATAATTGTTAGAATTTTACACTGTTGTTTTATTTCGAGTATTTATAAAATACAATTAATTTTTGATAAAAACACTATTTGTACTTCAACTATGTTTTGGGCTTGAACTTATGATGCATCATATAGAGAGAATAATGTAGGTGAAAGTTTCTACACTTAGAATTGCTGTATATTATTATAAGCAATACTGGCACATAAAACTAATAAGTACATGATGTGCCAGGCACTGTTGTAGAGCCCCAGAACCTTTGAGTGATGACTATAGTCATTCCTTCAGAGATACTAAACAGGTAAAGACTGGTTCGTGATTCTTTGACTGGAACCCATTGTGAAGTGGTGTGCCATTTTAATGTTGCCATAACTGATTGCTTCATCGTTCACATTCAATTTTAAATTACTTTGGCTGCATACCAGGGATTTTGATGGTTGGGAATTTTTAATTAGAAAAGAAAGATTTCTTAGTTACTGGTCTGTTGTTGTTAACAGATATTATGACCAAAGCAACTTATAAAAGGAAAATTTAATTGGGGGTTTGCTTAGAGTCTCAGAGAGTGAGTCCACACACATGATGGACAGCATGGTGGTTATGGGGGACAGTCATATCATTAGGGCAGTATCTGAGAACTCATATCTGATCCATGAGATTCAGGCAAAAAAGAAGAGACAGCATGATTGAAATGGCCTTTCAAGTCTCAAAACTCCACCCTCAATAACATACCTCCTCCCAAAGAGCCATTCCTATTAATGGTTTCTAAGCAATTTACCAAGTGGTAATAAAATATTCAAATATATGAGTATGTGACCATTCTCATTAAAACTACCACAGAAGCCTTCTACTAAAATTAGGCATCAATTATTAAAAATGATTTAATATATTACATTATTTTTCTACAAGAACCACTTGGCAATGATGTAGGTCACTTAAGGGTGTTGAATGACAGAGTAACAACTGAAAAGGTAGCAATATTTTCAGAAAACATTGCCAAGTTTTGTTTGCTAAAGGAGTAGTTTGTGAAATTCATCTTCTTGAGAAGTGCATTATGCTTAGAGGAAGTGTTAAAATGAAAACATCAATTATAAGAAGAAGCTTTTTAGGAGCCAAGAAATACTTATTTCTCAAAACTAAAATTTGAGCAAACAGTTATTTTTAAACCGAGTCATACAAAATGTGAACCAATGGCTAAGTCTCTTAATAGAAAGGTAGGCTGTTAGTGGCCTGAACCTAGAAATCAAGGCAAAGCACAGTTTAAATGCCCACTCTTCATTTGATAACTGTGACCTCTGCTCAAGAGGTTAGTGTGTTGACTCATCAATTCTTTACTGGCTTTCAATATTAAAAATGTTTTGTATTGCTGAAAGAACAAGGTTGATCTTGAAAGCAGTGGAAAAAAAAGCAACAAATTCAAGAAATAGTAAGCACACCTCAGAGGATTAGAAGCCTTATTTAGAGAGGCAGAGGCTGGTAGATAAATTCTTTAGTAGGTAGTTCTAATGCAGGTGGTGAAGTTGAGACAATTAAGAATTAACAATTTTTCTAATGTTAAGTAGAACAAACTATAGACATACCACAAATTTATGTCATATTTAATTTTAAATATTTAGAAAGTTAAGGATGAGTTATGTTCCTCTTTGATGCTAAGAAAACACTCTAGCATTAAATGATCTATCCAGTCTTTTTATTTCTAATGACCAAATTATAATTTGTATATATTTCACTTTTCTGGAGCAAATAAGGACAAGTATAATCTCCATTACTTTAATGTAGTTACCATGCCTCTGTTAGATCCTAGAAAATCACCATCATAAAAATGTGATTTATTATTTGGTACAGACTTGGTACATTTACAAAGCACATCCCAGCAGAGATATTCATCCTTCACATAGTGCTTCACAGACCTGACGTTTCAACTGCTGTTCCCAGCTGTAGATACTGGATCAAGCCATATTTTATAGTGACCTAGCACGTCTGACCTTTTACTGATTAATTCCATGAATTCCTGCTCATCTGTGATATCTTATTCACACAATCCTTAAGGGGCCTTCCCACTGTGCCACCTTTCTTGCACTGTGCCTTAACATTTATGGATATTAAGATGGCTATTTTGATTGTCAATTTGATATAGTTGAGAAAAAAAAGACAAGAAGAGAAGAGAGAGTGACTGGAAGGGGTGAGAGGGGGAAGGGAGCTTGAACAAAGATATACACGAATAAAAAATATAACTTTATTCATAAAAAATTCAGAAACCAAAAAAAAAAACTTAGACTAGCAAATTGTCTCAATCATAATGGTCTGTGTTTATTGGGGCATTGTCTTGATTCCTAGTTGATGTAGGAAGCTAAGTGTCTACTGTGAGCATGGGATGTATATAAATGTTCAACAAACACTGACCTGGAAGCCAACAGTGATGTCTTTTTTAGTTTCTGCCTCCTTATTTTTACCTTGAGTTTCTGCCTTGTCTTCTTCAGTTGATGGACTAAGCTGTATGCAAAAATAAACCCTTCTTCACCAACTTGCTTTTACCATAAAGTTTATCACAGCAACAAAGAAGCAAACTAGGATAGACATTAAATAAATAATTATGAAACAAACACATAAACCAGCATGGAAGCACATATAATTATACACTATTTAAAACTGAAGAGAATTTCCTATAATTCATTACTAATAGGTTTAAAAACTTGGTATGTGTATGTATCTATGTGTGTGTGTCTGCATAAGTTTATATGCCCCATGTATAGACAGGTGATCACACAGAGTACAAGTGCACAGTGAATCCTGTGGAACTAGGGTTAGAGGGGGTTGTAAGCTGCCTGTGTGGACGTGGGAACCAAATCTAGTTCCTCTATAGGAACAGTAAGTGTAAATTGCTCAGTTAACTTTATAGCCCTGTCATGATTTTTAATATCATATGATGGCATCTTATACACATAAATGGAAACACTGCATACATGCTAAGAGTGGAAGAAATACAATACTACATGAATCATTTATCTTGAGAGCTTCTTGTGTCCAAAGATTTGTATACAAGTGGGGAAAACACGATCATTGTCAACCCCTTTTGGAAACTTTACCATAGGTTAATGTTTCTAAAGCAGAGCAGAGTAATATGACGTTAGAAGTTATGGAAGCTTACAAAAAAATTCTACCTAATATAAAATTTAGAAAAATTGCCATATTGAGAAATAAATAGGAACTGACTTTCAAAGGTCAGAGATTTCATGATTCAGTATGAAAGTATGCCTTACACTCACAATTTTTCCATATCAACTCTGAAATAACATAGGAAGGTCGCTTATATTCTCTGTAATCTGAATCTTTATCATCTGTCAAAATATGTCAGATTAAAAGTTTCTATGGAACAAAAAATAGTATTCTTTTAATTTTATTTTGTTCTCTAGACCATGCATTTTGCTATTCTGGTGGTTCTATACACCACTCAGTGTTATAAATATAAGTTACTCTTCCTGGACATTGTAATATAACATTGGAAAACAAATTGTGTCTCTTGTTTGACCTTTGATTCTTCATAGTTCTGTTTTAATGAGAACCATACAATCCCCCACCTCTGAAAGCACAGTCAGTGCCAACAAAATCCACCAGCTAAGCAGGAGGTAATGATGGTGCTCTTTTGCAGACAGCTGCAGATTCGTGGTTGTGGTTGATTTAGTGAGATATTTTAGATGCTATTACTGCATTTTCAGACTGAACAATCTCAAAGAGAGTTTGCCCCAAAGGAAGAGCAAAACAGCTGTAGAAAGCAATTATTTGAACAATCATTACTCTTAATTCAGTGTTGAGTGTGGATAAATTTGCACAAAATTGATTTTTCCAAAATTTTATCATTGTATGAAACTGGAAAACCACTTTTGTTTGATTTTAATTTAAAATTAAAAAATGAATAAGGTTTTCTTTTGTCTTCTTTAGGTGTGATAAAATAGAGAAATGTGTCCTATCAAGTTTTGTGATGCCAGTGTGTGCTGTGTTAAAAAGAAGCAAAATGCAAAAATGAAGAAATCCAATAAATACTATGAGTGAAAATAGAGAATATAAATCTTGAACTTATATCAAAAGAGTATTTTTCTGAGACTCTGTACAACTAACATTTCCTACCAAAAAAAAAAAAAAAAGAAAAAAGAAAGTTAAAAGTTAACGATTACAGATAGAAGCTAAAGAAGTTTCCCTGCGATAATGACATTATGATACCAGAAAGTATTGAGAGGAAAAAAAGAAAAAAAAATACAGGGACAAGTATTTTAATCTGACCAATAGGGAAAGAGGGAAGACCAAGGTGTCCTAAAGGTAACCAAACAATGTTCATACTTTGAATTGCTAGGTCTGGGACTCTGTAATCTCTAAGGGATAAGCTGTTATTTTCTTTCATACAGAATTGGGTTTCTGATTTTCTTCAATATTCATTATATTTCCTTTGAAAGTGCCATGAAATGAACTCAATCCTGTAGATGAAAACCAGAAACCTTGTTAAAACATTATATTCAGGCTGGAGAGATGGCTCAGTGGTTTAAGAGCATGGTCTACTCTTCCAGAGGACCCGAGTTTGATTCCCAGCACCCACATGGCAGCTCACAACTGTCTGTAGTTCCAGTTCCCAGTTCCAGGCAAATACCAAGTCAAATAATTAAATAAATAAATAATAATTAAAAAAAAACATTGTATTCAATTTTCAAATTTTAAGTACAAATGACAAAATCATTAATATCAAATTCAAGAAACAAATAAAATATGTTTTTCTTTTAAAAATTAGTTAATTTTTATGTCTATGTTGTTTTTCCTGCATGTACATCTATGTATCATATGTGTGTATGGTGTTGACAGAGTCCATAAGAGGGTATTAGTTACTCTGAAATTACAATTATAAGAAGTTTCAGTGCTGGGATTTACCAGGTCCTCTGAAGAGCAGCCAGTGTTCTTTAATATGAAGCTTTCTCTCCAGGCCCTAACCTTTTTTCCTTTTTATGAGATACATGGACATGGAAATGTGTCTCTGTGTGTGGAAAAAGGGTGAAGTACAAGGGATGATGTCTGATAGTTATTTTAGCATTCTTAACATTATTAGTCATTGTGCAAGGATTACTCTTTAACCCAGTTCTTATTGGTTTGTAGACTAACTGGTCATTGATCCTCAATTATTCCTTTGTTCTTGCCCCCCTCAAAACACAGTGGTGGGATACCAGACCATATTGTCACATCAATCTTGTTCCATGGTATTCATAATAGAAACTCAGGTACCCATCATGCCTGTGCAGCAACAGCTTACCAAATGAGTGATAAGTCATATGCTAGATTTTATTTCTGCATTTTATAGTTTAAGATTAAAGAAATACAAAGTTATAAAATACATTTTTAAAATAAATTTGATTAGCTTAAATAACTCAATATAATTTTGAAGATTTTGTGATTTTCTTTGTTTTCTTTTTTATTATTATTATGAACGAAGAATTCACACTTTCTATCCCTGTATATGATTATTCAAGGTGTCTCCCCCCCCACCGCCACATCAGATCATTTTTTTTTTCTCCACAACTTCCAATCCCCTCCTTGGGGAGGCAGCAGACAGTCCGATGTTCACACTGACCCAATATTGCTTAGTTCAGTCTCCACTCCTGGCAGATCTAGTTTTGTCGCCCCTCCCTCAAGAGTGAGTCAGGTGTTCCTTTAGGTGGAGTGGGATCCGAAGAGTCAGTCCAGGGTGTTTCTGATCCCAAGCTGTTCAGTGGTTGTGGTTTGAAGCTTGGGCATGCTTGGCTTTTTTCTTGTTTGTTTGCTTAGAGACCACAAATGAGTGAGTATATCCCCTGCTTATCTTTCTGAGTTTGTGATACCTCACTCAGGAGAATATTCTCCAAGTCCATCCATTTGCCTGAAAATTTTAGGATATCATTTTTTCTTACTGCTGAGTAGTACTCTATTGTGTAGATGTACCACAGTTCGTTAATCCATTCTTCAGTTGAGGGACATCTAGGTTGTTTCCAGGTTCTTGCTATTACAAATAATGCTGCTATAAACATAGTTGAGCTATGTCTTTGGAGTATGACTGTGCATCATTAGGGTATACACCCAGAAGTGGTATTGCTGGGTCCTTGGGGAGATTGATTCTCAATTTTCTGAGGAATCGCCAAACTGAATTCCAAAGTGGTTGAACAAGCTTACACTCTCACCAACAATGGAGGAGTGTTCTTCTTGCTCTGCATCCTCTTCAACATAGTCTGTCATCTGTGCCTTTTATCTTAGCCAATCTAACAGGTGTTAGGTGGTATCTCAAAGTTGGTTTGATTTGCATTTTTCTGATGGCTAAAGATGATGAGCACTTTTTCAGGAGCCTTTCAGCCTTTTGTAATTCCTCTGCTTAGAATTCCCTTTTTACTTCTGAACCCCAGTATTTGATTGAGTTATTATTTGTTTGGGTTATTTTGCTTGAGCTCTTTATATATCTTAGAGATCAGTCCTCTATCACTTGTAGCGTTGGTGGAAATCTTTTCCCATTTTGTAGGCTGTTGTTTTGTACTATAGACAGTGTCCTTGGCTTTACAGAAGCTTCTTAGCTTCAAGAGATCCCACTTATTGATTGTTGATCTTAGTGTCTATGCTACTGGTGTTATATATAGGAAGTGGTCACCTGAGTCAATTTGTAGAAGTGTATTTCCCACTTTCTTTTCTATCAAGTTCAAAGTAGCTGGGTTTATGTTGAGGTCTTTGATCCACTTGGATTTGAGTTTTGTGCAGGGTGACAGGCTCAGTTCTATTTGCATTCTACACACTTCCATCCAGCTATGCTAATACCATTTGTTAAATATACTATCTTTTTCCATTGAATATTTTGGGCCTCTTTGTCAAAGATCAGGTGTTCATAGGTTTTTGGGTTAATGTCTGGATCCTCAATTCTATTCCATTGGTCCACAAGTCTGTTTTTATGCCAGTACCAGGCTGTTTTTATTACTGTAGCTCTATAGGATAGCTTGAAGTCAGGGATGGTGATACCTCCTGAGGTTCTTTTGTTGAGCAAAATTGTTTTGGCAATTCTGGCTTTAATGTTATTCCAAATGAAATTGAGTATTGTTCTTTCAAGGTCCAAAAAATATTGTGTTGGGATTTTGATGGGCAGTGCATTGAATCTGTAGATTGCCTTTGGTAGAATTGCCATTTTTACTATGTTGATCCTATCAATCCAGGAACATGGGAGAGCTTTCCATTTTCTGATATCCTCTTCAATTTCTTTCTTCAGTGATTTAAAATTTTTGTCAAATAGGTCTGTTACTTCTTTGGTTATAGTTACTCCAAGGTACTTAATACTATTTGCTGCTATTATGAACGGTAATATTTCCCTTATTTCTTTTTCATCTCTTCTATCTTTAGTGTATAAAAGGGCTACTGATTTCTTTGAGTTAATCTTGCATTCTGCTCTATTGCTTAAGGTGTTTATCAGCTGTAGCAGTTCCTTGGAAGAATTTTGTGGGCCTCTTATGTATACAGTCATATCATCTGCAAATAGAGAGCAAATAGAGATAATTTCACTTCTTCTTTTCCAATTTGTATCCCCTTAATCTCTTTTTGTTCCCTTATTGCTTTAGCTAAAACTTTGAGAACTATATTGAATAGATAAGGGGAGAGAGGACATCCTTGTCTAGTTCCTGATTTTAGTGGGATTGCTTTGAGTTTTCTCCACTAAGTTTAGTACTGGCTGTCGGCTTCTTGTAAATTGCCTTTATTGTATTTAGGTATTCTCCCTGTATTCCTGATCTCACCAGGGCTTTAATCATAAAGGAGTGTTGGATTTTGTCAAAGGCTTTTTCAGCATCTAAGGATATGATCATGTGGTTTTGTTCCTTTAGTTTGTTTTTATGATGGATAACATTTACAGTTTTTTGTATGTTAAACCATCCCTGCATTTCTGGGATGAAGCCTATTTGGTCTTGGTGGATGATATTTTTTATACATTGTTGTATCCAGTTTGCCAAGATTTTGTTGAGAATTTTCACATCAATATTCATGAGAGAAATCGGTCTGTAATTCTCCTTTTTTTTTTGTCTTTGAGTGGCTTGGGAATTAGGGTAATTGTGGCCTCATAAAAGGAATTTGGCAATATTCCTTCAGTTTCTACTGTGTGAAATAGTTTGAAGAGTAACGGTAGTAACTCTTCTTTGAATGTCTGGTAGAATTCGGCACTGAAACCATCTGGATCAGGGCTTTTATTTTGGGGGAGGTTTTTAATGGCAGCTTCAATTTCCTTAAGGGTTACAGGCCTGTTTAGGTAATTAATCTGATCTTCATTTAATTTTGGTAGGTGGTACCTGTCCAAAAAGCTGTCGATTTCTTCTAGGTTTTCCATTTTTGTGGAACATAGATTTTCAAAATATGATCTGATAATTTTCTGTGTTTCCTGGGGGTCTGTTGTTATGTCCCCCTTTTCATTTCTGATTTTGTTGATTTTAACACTTTCTCTCTGTTTTTTGATTAGTTTGGCTAAGGGCTTATCTATCTTGTTACCTTTCTCAAAGAACCAACTCTTAGATTCATTGATTCTTTGTATTGTTCTTTTTGTTTCAATTGTATTGATTTCAGCTCTAAGTTTGATTATTTCCTGACATCTACTCCTTCTAGGCTAGTTCACTTCTAATTGTTCTAAGGCTTTCAATTGAGCTGTAAGGTCTCTAGTGTGAGATTTCTCTAGGTTTTTCATATAGTCATCTAGCGCTATGAATTTTCCTCTTAAGACTGCTTTCAATGTGTCCCACAAGTTTGGATACGTTGTGGATTCATTTTCATTAAATTCTAGGAAGACTTTGATTTCTTTCTTAATTTCTTCCTTGACCCAGAGATGGTTCAGCTGAGTGATGTTTAGTTTCCATGAGTTGGTAGGCTTTCTTTGGTTTTTGATGTTGTTGAACTCTAACTTTAGGCCCTTGTGGTCCGATATGTTACAAGGGATTATTTCCATTCTTTTTTGTATCTGTTGATATTTGCTTTATGACCAATTATGTGGTCAATTTTGGAGAAAGTTTCATGAGTAGCTGAGAAATATGTATATTCCTTTGCGTTTGGATGGAAGCTTCTGTAGATATCTATTAAATCCATTTGCATCATAACCTCTTTTAGATTCCTTATTTCTCTGTTGAGTCTCTGTCTGGTTACCTCTCCAGGGTTGAAAGTTGGGTATTGAAGTCTCTCACTATTAGGGTGTAAGAATTGATGTGGGATTCGAGCTTTAGCAGTGTTTCTTTTACATAAGTAGGTGCTCTTATATTAGGGGCATAAATATTTAGGATTGAAATCTCCTCTTGACCAATTTTTCCTATGATGAATAAGTAGTTACCATCTTGGTCCTTTTTATTGCTTTTAGCTTAAAGTCTACTTTGTTACATATTAGGATTGCAACCCCCGCTTGTTCCTTAGGACCATTTGACTGGAAAATATTTACCCAGCCCTTTATTTTAAGCCTGTGTCTGTCCTTGCCATTGAGGTGTGTTTCTTGTAGGCAACAGAAGGATGGCTTCTGTTGTTGTATCCATCTTGTTACTGTGTGATTTTCTTTAAATTAGAAGAATTATTTTTTTGTTGTGTTATAAAAGTTTAGCTGTTCTATATTTCCAGTTATAGTATGTCCTATAACATATTGTATAATCTTTAATTATTATTATAAAAAATGAGCGTGTATATTTAAATATTTTATTGTTTAAATAGCTAAATTTATGTTTAAATACTATAATATTCAATTAAATTTTAATGATCATTTATATAATGTACAAAGTTCTTAAAAAATATCCTTTAAAAATTTTAAAGATTCTATCAATATTTTATAATTTAAAACAACATATTTGATAGAAAAATGATTCTGATAGTTCATGTGCCATCATCTTTGGATAGCCAAGTTCAAAGTATCAGAAAAATTTCTGGAAATAAATCTACAGTTAGCATGTCTTAAAATTGTATTGCCTCAATTTATTGACAAAAGGGGGAAATTAATTTTTTTCTTTATTTTTCATAAGATTGCAATTGTGTTGGTAACACTCATATTATATGGAAGTTGAAGAATGAAGAAAAAGAAAACGGTAAGAAAGCTAAAAGGAGATGACATCATTGCTGTAATAACACATAATGCCATTCACCAAGGATGAGCTTTTCACACATGCTAGAGTTCACAGAAGGTGAGGAAGAAGCTAACTGTAAATATCTAGATTTAAGGTAATGAATTTTTGCAGTAATGAAACAAAATAAATTAGAAAGAATTAACAATAGGAAATCTTAAATTTTTTCTTCCAGGTATTATAAACTATAAATAATTGTATGAAATTCCTGTGCCTTCTGCCCAGTATATTTATCCAACAACTTTAATTTAGAAATAAATCTACGAGTAAAACTCAGTGTCAAATGTTATTATACTTAATCATACAACATTAGCAACCACAATGGATTAGGTGAATTAATATTAAAAATTTCAGAATTGTCCCAAAAAGACATTTCTAAATTTGGCATTATAGTTTTGATACTTAATTTCTTAAAATACACATGAAATTCAGCAAATCTCTATCAAGACTTCAGCTGCTTCTACAAATGCATATAGTCTGTATAATTTAATACGACTAGTCCATTTTAAAAGCTGTATGTAAGAATTGACTTGAATTTTAATTTGGCTTTTCTTAATCCAGCTAATCACTCATCTCTACTGGTTCTGAACTCAGTGAGTCTCATCCAGGCTCTAAAGGAATTAAGTGAAGAGTGTTTATCAACATCTATTACTTATTTGTAATAGAATATCTTAAAACATGTGAAAGTGTGGATTCCTAAATATTTTCCAAGTAGATGAAGTAAATGTACAGAGATGGGAATAAGAATCCTTTCTTTTTTATTTAAAAAACTTCATTACTTTTGATGACTATATACCATCACTTATCAATGTTTTATCATAGAAGCATCATCTTTTATTAGAGATAATTTAGAAAACCTAAAAACAAAACAAAATAACATCTTTTATTTGTATTTCAATTTTAAAATAATAAAATATCATTGTTAGTTATGATATACTAATACATAATATAATAATAAAAGTACAATCATATATAACAATTTTTAAATACGCATTTCCCAGCTTGGAATAATGGGGAATGCCTTAATTCCTAGTACTCAGGAGGATTACTGATGTCACCTTGATCTAAAGAACAAGTTCTAACATAGCCAAGATTTCACAGAAAAGCCCTGTCTTCAAAATAAAAACAAACAAAAACCTATACATTTCACTTTTTCGGGGTTCTATATAGATCTCTATATTATTTTTATTAAACAATGACAACTTGGTTGTAAAAAACTTTTCCTACTTAGCATATCTTGAGAAGATTATTTGTAATTAATAAAAATTTCTTTATAGACTTTAGCTGTTGAGTTTTTTATTGTTTAAAAGATCTTTCCTGAGGTAGAGCTGTCCTTCCTTACATGGAGAAATTTGATTCATCATTTCTGGTTTTTCACTGTTTTTAAAATATGTTACTATCCCAGTTCTCCAGTGAGGCACCCATACTAGCTGGGTGGTCAGCAAGTCAGGACTGGGCCTAGAGATTAAAAGACACAGATGCTTGGGTCATTCATCCAAGATGAATGCCATTCATTGAAGGTCAATATCAGACTTATATATTCAGTGCTACCAGGGGTGTAGCACAGTGGAAATTCTCCAGGTGGCTGGAAAATTACTGACTCCTGGTAAACAGCTGAAACTTCCTCATCTACAGCGCCCTCCCACAGACAAAAAGGCGGAAACATACCAAATGGAGTGGAACACGGAATACAGCTAGCCTTCCACGGACTTTTTCCTTCATGGCTCAGAGTGCAAATGAAGGTCATAGCAGAGGCCTACTCTTTAGTGTTATATTGTGCACAAAATTAACCAAACATTTTATGAAGAGAAGATCCAACCCATTATTACCTCAAGAAATCGCTTCATAAAATGTTTGGTTAATTCTTACACACAATATATTAAACTAGATATCATTATAGACAACTGAAATAAAAGGCAATCTCAATTAATGAGCTATTAATATCCATGTAAAATATATTCTGAAAATGTTTATGCTGCCTTTGAAAATCTTATATTTAATTTTACAAGGTAAAATATCTATTATATTCCATTTGTGAAATTACATTTATCTATATAACCAGGGCTGAAATCACTAAGAAAACTCTTATTAATTATCTTTATAGTTTGATGGGTCTATTTACTTGAATAACAGATATAAGTAAAGAATGATAAGTACATGTAGGTGGAGATCTGATACTATGTAAAATATCTAAGCCATTCTTTATAGTTTATATTAACCAGAGAATGTCAATAAAATGTAAGCAGATCACTCTTACAAATGAACACAGTTTTACATTTAAAAACAGTCTTCCTTTAAGTATTTTCACAATCTTCTTGTTGAAGAGAATCAGATTTGTCTTGAATAATAAAATAGCTGAATAAAAAGCATGAAATTTGTATCTATAGACCTATATCATTATTATTGATTAAAATGTGGAGAAAGTATGGTTTTCCATGTTAGTTTTCTTGATTCTACAAATGTGCCTTAAAGTAAGCTTGTCCTGACATGTAGGATTTTGTGACGCATACAAATAATGAATGTCTCCATCATTATTACCATTTACTGCTTTCTACTTATTTCTCATCACTGTCAAGATGTCTACAGAATATCAAGCATTATTACAAAACAAAGACAATGGAAATTGGAGTCACTTTGAATGTTTCTACAATGTTCTCTGTGTTAAAAAGAAAACAAATCCAAAGACTCTTGGGTTTATCTGAATAGGAGAATCTATGGAAATCTATGGCTCCAGTCCCTAGCATTGAAAACAGAGGGAGGGAGGGAGACAAAGAGAGAGAGAACACTAATAAGAGAGAGAGAGAGAGAGGAAACACTAACAAATAAGTATTTGGAAAAAGAGATTGCAGCAATTCAGTACATTACAGAAAATTATATTGATAATATCTTCTGCCTAATTATGTAATTTTTTATACATAAATGTAAAACTTTGTAATAGTAATAAAATATACATATAAATAGTTATTTAATAAAACATGTTTTGCTTTTCATTCTCCTACTATTTACTATCTTGGTAAAACATAATATCTTGGAGCTAGTACAGGCATATAGAATGGAACAGGATTCCTCAGGTCCCTGGATCATGACAACATACTTCCATAAAAATCCTAGCCATTTTCTCACTTTCATGTCATGTATATTGGTTACATAACTGGATTAATTAAAAATATTTGATTTTCCAAGTGTGGGGAATGGCATACCCATATAAAATTATAAAATGCCATAGTATTAAAAATAAAAAAAAAATTGCCTTTACTACGTCAGCCAACCCCCCCAAAAAAAAATTACTGGTTGATACTTTTCTTCTAATTTACCTAAACAACACTTCATAAAATATTTAGTACTAAATATATTAGTGGATTTCCCTTTCTTTTTTATTCTTTCTACTTACCTAATTCATTCATTAATCTTCTCATCTTATTGTTTATTCTTTTAAAAGTTTTCTTACTATCACTGATAAAATTAAAAGGTACACATTAAAAGTGGCCTGTGCCTCATATTTTATTTGTTAAATTCTCAATGTGTCAGTAAGTGCATTTGTTCAAAGTTTTAATAAACATGATATTTAAATAGTATTGTTTAATTGATAATGGGCTTCGTGGGAAGGACCATTGAAGTCTACATGGCATCTATGTGCATCTTTAGTGCCAGCAATACTGAAGTAAAGACTTTAAGAAAGTTCTTCACACTACAATATTTTGTTTCTGTGTGTTTGAGTTTTGTTTTGGCATTGAAGAACAAAAATAGTTGTTCGTAACTTCTGGTCTAGCTTTGTTATGAAACCAGTTTGCTTCCTTTGGGTACTCCAATAACCAAACATCCTAAATGTAAACACTAGGCATGCTCTCCTAATGTTATGAAATAGAAAAGCTTTGCTTATTGATTCTTGCTCATTCCATAACTCAATGCTCTGACATTTCTTCCAATCTCATGAGAAGTAAAAAATGATGTTTATGGGGCAAATAATAACTACAAGATTGGTCATAACATGAACTACCATTAATAAAGATAATGGCTGCTTTCTTTCGTTAGAAACAAAAAGTTTTCTACTAAAACTAGTTCTTTTGCTGAGCTATCTCTGTCATATTTCATACTAAGAGAAGAAATCATGTGTTAATTTTTTTTTATTTTTTCAGCTACACCTACTATCACCTTGGGTAATTTTTCATCACATATCTACAGTCTGGCTCTTCCTCCATATGCTTTGGGTTAAACAAGAGATCAAACTATTGGACTTAATATATATTTCTCAAATTAGAGACAATAGTGAAAATTCTGAGAAAATTATGCTGCAATAAATGACTACTTATAAAAGAACCTTTGTACTGTTGGCAAGACATGAGTGTGTGTGTGTGTTTCTCTAGGGTTTATTTCAATGCAAAAGTAATGTGAAGATAGACAAATTTATTCTCATCAATGGTCTCTTTGTTTATTTTATGGAAGAAAATCTTCTAAACTGTTTATAAATCAATATTTAGGGGGCCTCACTTAAAATGAGAGAACAAAATTTTAAACATGTGATTAGATATTTTCATACTGTGCTTTATTTTCTATACATAGAGATAAATTCTTTATGTAGATGTCCACATATATTAATGTATTTGGCATATCATTTTTTGCATATGTGCAAATGTATATTTTTCTAAGAAAAATACTGTGAGAAACATGAATTAATTTGTTATTCTAGTGAGCTATATATAATCAGAATAATATTTATTTGTGTGCTTCAGAATACCATAAGTAATTCACAGTATTGGTTCTTGGCTGTTAGTAACACCCACTTCATATCAACACCTGTGAAGAAGTCAAGACAGCTTCTGAAATGAAGAGCTTATAGAGGTTTTATTTTTCAAAGGCTATTAAGTTTTACTATTGAATCTTCTTTTATGAATGCTAATTATCAAGATGTTCAAAATGTGTTTTACAGGATGTTGTTACCTATTTTTGAAATATCATTTTTATAGCAGCATTAATTTCTTAGTTGATTATTAGTTTTTGAAATCCTATTTAAAGAGGCCTGATAGTGTTTTTCTTTTTCATAGGATCCTAGAGCGAACTGTCTCTTCTCAGTCTAGAAACTCCTTTAATTAAAAGAAAAAAATTGGAAATGCTGCAGCATTTTTCAAATGACTTCTTTTTTTGAGGATGGATATAAATTCCATTAATGTTGAATAAAAATAGCCATTTTTTGCAAATCACATTATGGACTTCTAAATTTGACAAACTAACTGTTGTTCACACTTGCAACTATCAAAGCAATAATTGCTATTACAACCAATACATGCTCAAATTGATTCTATTAGTGAGAAACACAATCATTTTGCTAATTTCAAATTCTTGAGACCTTCATAACTACAAGAAAACTTTAACAGACACTTTTCACAGCTATGATTATGGTTCGCCTCGTCATTGGGATGAATATGGCTCAATCACAAGGGACAGTTGTACAATTTGACTTCATATAACATCTAAAAGTACTGCCAGTGAAGCTCCATGTTTTCGTCAGTGTCTTGCACTCAAAGTCAAGCATCCAAAGCAGTGAACATTCTAGAGAAATGTTCAAAGACAATAGCTTTCTTAAAAGAAAAACACAAACACCTAGTAAAGTCAAGCTTCTCCTTCATCTGTAAGCATTCTTACTCCTAGAAAGACTTTTTACTAGAAGACAAAGACAACAAACCCATACCCAGGGCAGGCACAAGACACAAAGTACTTTCCCTTCTATTGGTACCTTTATGCAATGGTGATTTCAAACATTATGATTATCTTTTCACTGAAGCACTTGTATGAGTTTATGGGTTAACAGAGTGTTTTAGGAGTTTGAAGCACTTGTATCTAGGGTATTCCCAAGCAAGATTAATTCTCATTTTGATTAGAGAAACACTTTTTGTCTCAAAACATCTTCCACAATTCACTTTGGACTGAACTACTCTGTCAGTGTCACCAGTCTTGTAAAAATATTCCCTGATATTTGATTAACTGAAACCTTCCTTCTCTCCAGATGAGTACTCAATTGTAATCAGCAATGCATGTGTCAACACTTTTAATTAGTAGAATAAATTAATATTTATTGAAGGCAGACAGGAATTCTAGAGCCCTGTATATTCTGAGAAAAATTTCTTAGATGGAAATTTTATGTTGGTTTGTACACGGATGAGAAAATCCACAGGGCTTGGAAGCTAAAGGTTGAGGCTTCATTTCAGTGCTATTGCTGCCCCTTCTTAACATTTCTTGTACACCCTGATCTGACAATATAAAAGCAAGCCAGAGAAAAGGCCACACAACTGATGTCCTGCTTCCACAAGTCTGCACTTCATTTCTTGCAACTTGATTATCTAGCCTGGAACTAATTAAGATTTATAGCAAACTCATTGAAGCAGCTGTTAGCCAAAAAAAGCAATGATTTTGAAAACACAGCAGCAACAAATAAGATTGTTCGAAAAATTAACAAACACCTTGCATTAAAAAAAAAAAAAAAAATTGAATTTTCTGAGCTTGGTGGTAAAGTTCAATAAGGGCACATTTCACACAGAATCTTAATTTCCGGTGATGCTATCTGATATTTTACCCTGGAGATGTTTATAATATGAAGTACTTCAAGGATTCATGTGAAATACTCTGATGATATATACTTTTATTAAAAAATCTGAATGGAACGGCAGAACAAAACACCACCAAGAACAATGCATTTTAATATAAGCACAGAATTTATGCTCAAAACAAGATATTGTAATGCTACACAAATTTTAGGGAGATATGTGGGAATGAAACAATGTACATTATTGTGCCTAGATTAAAAGATGAAATAAAAGTATGATATATCAAGTCTTGTTTAAATATGATTGCTAATATGTATGTACATTTTAAGTGTATAATAATGTTGAAAACATAAATTTTATATAATTAATACCATTAAAAGAAATAAATAGAAAGTATTTTGTTTAAATGACACCATATTTAACAGGATTAAGGAAGATATGATAACTAATGAAGTTTAAATTTAGATAGATATTGTCAATAGAGAAATGGTAGCTAGATAGCCAATACATGTGAACATGTTCCAAATACATATGTTACCAAGTTAATCTATAATAATGGCAAAGATCAGGGATTATTTTTAAAATATAAACAGTATTCTTTACTTTAAAATAATAACATGAGAAAAGATTTAAAACAGTACTTTGAGATAATTCACAAAATAATGCTCCAAACAGAAACAAATATCACAAGAAAGCATAGTTGTTTTATGAAAAACATAAATGCAAAACACATATTGTAGTAACTATGAGAAGCTTAGCTCATGGGTCCAGGTTAAAATATTCAAACTACTGTGGTCATTTGCAGAGAACGCTGTGGGTTTATGTGTTATTCAAAACAGAGAAAAGCTTCACAAGATTGTTTTGAGATAATGTGTTTACCTTGTAACCAACCGCATTTTCAAAGGTTCCCTTGCAGGGAACAGTCCCCCAATGATAAACTGATAAGAGCTCAATGTTGTAGTATTAATAGCAAAGCAGTAGAAAAGGAGCCAAAATGCTAGTCAATAGAAAATTTGCTAAATAATTTTGAAGTATCCAGCAACTATAATTATGAGAATTTAATCACATTAAAAATCTTGAAGACTGTTATAAATTTACTGTGGTAATGCATGAAAAATCAGGCAGAGAAGGTTGCACACAGTAACAAAGTTTTCAGTGTGGGCTACTGGAACATGGATTTCTCAAACCAAGGGACACTTGCAATATCGAAGGACACAAAGACAATTATAATCCTTTAGTTGGGACTTATGTAACCATTGTCTGTAATGGACTTTAAAACTCTGTCCTCAAACCTTTGCTTCTGGAAATTGTTTGCCGATAATACATGCTTTTTTTTCCCCACATGATTTGATACAATATCTTCCACCTAATATTCCATTTTCAAGAATATGTTGTTATAAATGTTAAAATAAAATCTATCAAAATAAAAACAAAATGATTAAGCCCATAATGACAATGAAAGATTTATATACTGAACTACATTTTCCACATTATACATGACATTTTTTTAAGGAATTACATAGTGTAGTTAATTAAATTACATACTGTATAATTAAATATCTAGTGGATTATGAGAAAATGAAAGTGAGCTCAATCTTTAGGTATAAATGATACCATTTATACAACCTGTATTTAATTATCAGACAATTACTAAACCTTAAAAATATTATTTCAGGTTGGAGGATTGACCTCAGGACTGTACACATGCCAGCCATTTATTCTACCAGATATATCCTCAATACCTCAAGAAAATGTAAAAATTGTTTGAGACACAGAAAAAAACTATACCCTTTATATATTTTATTATCAGAATCTGGGGACTATTTTCCAAACCACAAATTAAGTGGTGTTTAACTGGTAGATTTATTTATTCTTGACTTTATAAAACAAAACAGCAACCTCAGATTCAAAAATATTGAGCATAAGAAAGATCAACTCAGGTTAGCAAAGGCAGAGAACAAAATAGTGCATGATAACAAATTAGCACTGCCTTGCTCCTTGCTATGAAACAGAATATTTGTTTAACCATGAAAAGATGTGTTGCATTTGTTTGTGATACAGAATAATTATTTAACCATGTAAAGATACATTGTATTTGTTTATGCTAAATTTGTTTAACTATGTAAAGATCTCTTTCTATTTTACCTTGCTTTTCTAAAGCACCTGATTCATCTATTAAAAAGTTAAGCAGCCAATAGCTAGCCAGAAGTGGGATAGATGGGGCAGGCTGGCAAAGAGAGTGAGAAAGAAATAAAGGGAGATTATCAGACAAGCTACACATAGGAAATAGAGAAAAAGGATATGGAAAATAAGAGAAAGATAAAAAGCCTTGAGACAAAAATGTAGATGAAGAAAAACAGGTTAAAATAAGTTATAAGAACTAGTGGGACAAGTCTAAGTTAAAGTGAAACATTTATAACTAATAATCAGTCTCTACATGATGATTTGAGGACTTGTGGTCCAAAGAAAGCATCAGCTCCAGCTCCTCTGTGTCCACCTGAGTAGAAACACTATGAAAGGGGGTAGGGTGCTGTACAAATGAGTCAAAAGTTAAGAGCACTGGCTGCTCTGTCAAGGGTTCTGGGTTTGGCAACCAGCACCACATGACAGCTCACAACCATGTGTAAATCTAATTCCAAGAAATCTGATGCTTTGTTCTAACCTCTATGCACATTGCAAACACACTTTTCACAACAATACTTGCAGGCAAAAAAGTCATTCACGTAAAATAATATTAAGAATTTCAAAGCTTTAGATCCTGTTTGATACCAAAAAGAAAGCCTCTGAATATTAAAACAAACCAAAGAGGTATTAAAAGAGAAAGTAATACATCATCCTTGAGAAGTATTTTTTGTATTTATTTATTTGTTTTTATCTTTCTCTATATGGTGGTTTAAGTACTAGAGGGAAACTCTTTTGTCTTAGTATAAAAAGGAGCATTTAAGTGATTCATATTATTCTGGTTTAGGTGGATGGGGAAGCTCTGTAACCAGAGACTATACTTAATACTATGAAAACAAATAATATTGAATATAGTCAGTCATTTAACCAACAAATCTTGACTCCACAACACAACTAACACTATTTTAAGTAAGAAAAAGTATAAGCAGTAAATGAGATGAAGGGTATGTAAAACTAAACTGGAGACATGAAGAATGGGGATGCAAAGGAAATGGTTCAGAGCTCAAAACCAAGAGGTACATGAAAAGAAAAGAAAATGCCAAGTAAGAAACATCAAATGGGAAGGGTGCCATAAATTTACCATCGGAGGGAGTTGCCCAATTTATAAAAGAAACAGTTCATGTTAGAACTAGTAATTGGATTAAAATTCTACCATAAAAATATAAGAATATTATATAAAAATTAGAATGCAAAGAAAAACTATATTATAAATATGGCATATTTGCATAGTGTCAACATACTAACACATCCTACTTCATCCCATGAAAGGACATCAGCTCAAGAGACATAAAAGAGGGGGAAAAGCCTGAAAATAGCTTGCACAGTATTAGTAATTGAATATTGTGTGATTTTTTTCCCCAAATGAATAAATAGAAGATCTCTGTAGGGTATTGTCTTAGGGTTTCTATTGCTGTGAATATCTACCATGACCGTAACAACTCTTAAAAGGAAAACATTTAATTGTTTGGTTTATACTTCACAACTTCAGTACATTGTCATCATGGCAAGACATGGTATCATGCAGGCAGACATGGTGCTGGCAAAAGAGCTAAGAATTTGATATACAGGCAACAGGAAGTCATCTAAAATCTGGGTGTGATGAGCATACATGAGACCTCAAAACTTCACTCCACAGTGACATACTTCCTCCACCAAGACCAACCCACTCTAACAATGTCATACCTCCTAATAATGTCACTCCCTTAGGGGGCAATTTTCTTTCAAACTAGCACAGGTACCAGTCCTCAGAGTTCAGGAAACCACATGGAAGATAAGGAACAAGAATTGTATGATTCAGGCTTGTAAAGTTACCAGAACACAGTCCACAAAATCAACTAATCAGATCTTATATGGGCTCACACAGACTGAAACAGACATTGCTTAGCATGGATTGGTCTGTCCTAGGTCTTCTGCATATATGTTATGGTTTTTAGCTTTACGTTTTTGTGGAACTTCTACCTGTAGGAGTGGGTATCTCTTGTTCTTGGAAACCTCTTTTTCCTACTGGGTTGCCTTGCCTAGCTTTGATATGAGAGTTTGTTGCTCTTCTTACTTTAACTTGCTATATCTTGTTCAGGTTGATATTCCTGGGAGACATGATGTTTTCTTAAAGGAAAGAGATAAGGACTCCATATGGGAAAGAGGGGAGGGAGGACACTGGGAGGATGAGATGGAGGAGAAACTGTTGTTGGGATATATTTTATAAAAAAGAGAATTAAAAATAGCAGGATCAATTGTACAACTTAAACATTAGTGAAATAAAGAAAATAACAAATATAAATATTTCATGAATAGTTTTCACAACTGACTTAAAAAAATAGCAAATGTCACTCAGGAACTTTTGGTAATGGTATTTATGTTTGTAGTAACAATGTAAAACAGTTCCTTTCTTCTCTCATGTTTTCTATACTCTAAATGAGAAAAGTTCCAAGTCAAGACAGCTGAGGAGACAAGGATATCTTCCCTCCATATCTCCCAGTGCTGAATGACCTACCTACACTGAGGGGATAACTGCTTTACTCTGTTTCAAGGCTTTAGTCATGTTGGTTATATTTTCTCTCCAAAATAGCTGAAAACTGATTAAATGAAGAGGTAAGAAGTTCAAAAGCAAAGTTTTCCAGAGAAGAAAGTGAATTTGTGGATCTTAAAATTAGACAGCATCAACCACTGACATTTCTAGCATAAGCCCCATAGACTTAAGGATCATCTAAAATAGAGAAGGAATATTCTTGATCTATAATACAAAGATGTTTCTTAAATTATTAGCTTATTATCTGCTAAATAAATTCAGGCTTAGTCATAAATCCTTTTAAGTCCAACTCAGGTGTTTGCAAAACGTAAATTTAATCCCAAGATGGAGATAATGTTAAAAAACAATTGCAACTCTGGCTTATATTTCTTGCAAAGATATGATAGTTTATTTGGTTTAAGCTTAATTACACATCTACCTCTATGCCTATATTCAAGCTCTTACCCTTATGTCTACTTCCTTCTTATATGTCTTAATATCAATTCTTGTACAGAATTATATACAGATCAAAAATCTTTGCATTGAAATGATAATGCAATAAAACAAATTCCACCTTTGGGTTTACCCACTTTATAGCTATGAATGGATTAAATTTGCAAGAATATTTTGAGCATTTCTTTCAGGAAATACATAATGTAACCAGTGTATCACACGGTAAATAGAAATTACTCTCTGAGTATAGAAAAATGTGCAAATTAATAATATATAAGTATCCTCCATTGTGGTGATATGTTGTATATTTAATAAAACCTGGAATATCAAGAGATCAACCCACAGTCAAACTGGGCAGAGGTAGTATGTATTTCACAAACAGAGCTCAGAGAACCCTAAGCTGGACCTGATCTGAATATTCCCTCCCTGAGGACCAGCTTTGGTTGGTATTAAGAGTAACATGTAAGCTTCCAAAGCAGAGAGGCAACCAATAGTCCTACTCTGCCTTGATGCCTATAAATTACATCACAACTTAATAGTTACATGATAACTTAATAGTGCAGTAGTGGCATGCATATCTTAGTGGTAACCAACAGCTATCTAATTAAAATTAAAAGCTGTTCAGCAATAAAGAAAACATGCCTGACATAGAAAACCAAGGTAATTACTCTATGCTAATCAAGCCATGCCTATTGGATGAAAATCTATGTTATTTAATAATGCAAAGTTGTTGGGCACAATCTCAATGGATACAGGTAAAATATTATCTTCCACCTAAGGCTCAGAGAACATTGCAAATGAGGGGGTGGAATGGTGGTAAGAACCAAAGGATGGGAGAGTTTGTTAATCAGAAGCTACATACACAGAATCTCATCAACAAAACTGCCCAAATGTGAACCTATCAAGGAAGATACTATGCACATACCAGAATTGAAGGTGTAAAGCCCATGAGGCTTCATGCCTACAGAGACAACAGACAACTGAGGGAAGCTGAGAGTGGGGATGGTGGTCTTTGTCAAGAAAGACTGTGGTACCCATGTGGAGAAATCCACAAAGACCACCTTGTGCAAAAACAAAAGGGTTTATTGTTATGGACAGACTCAAAGAAACCCAGGCCAAAACCCTTTTGTTCCAGCAAGCTGAGGGTTATCAACCTCAGCCCAGAGGTGAGGGGGATTTTAAAGAAAAGCCTACAATGTAAGTGGGGTGCTACATAACTTGGCATTCCAGGATTTGGCAAAGAAGTATGGGGTACAGTAGCTATTGGCAGAACTTTCTGGCCCAAACCCAAGCCCTGAATCTGCTGAACTTTTGGTGTGTGAACCTAACTTTTGGATCTATTGGCTGTCAGGCACACTCTCAGAGCTGGGCCCTGACCTCAGGCGCCAAATGTTCCTTTCCTGAAACAAAATTTGCAAGGATAATCCTTGTCTTTACTAGAACATACCAATTGATTATATAGTGGCAAACAGTCAGCCATGAATGCATACATACAAGTAACATTTAGCTGAAATGCTTTGTGATTTATCCATTTAGGATGATCTTGCCTGTGGATTTTCTATTTATTGCCTTTACTATTTCGAAATATGTCCTCTGTGTCTCTATTTTCTTCAGGATTTTCATCATGCATCTATGAAGGTTTTATATAAGACATGTCCTGCATCTAACATGGTAATAATGTGGTTCCTATCCTTAAAAAATGAGGGAATGTGTTCAAACTCATTGATATAAAAAATAATCTCTGAATTTGACCCTTAAGCACTAATATCAACAATTTATAAGCAAGACCTTGTAGAACTAAAATGATTGTATACAGCAAAGTACCACATTGCTTGAGTGAAAAGGGAGGCTTCTGAATGAAAAAAAATAACCTATTTACAAGCTATTTTTCAAAGTGTTAGTACCAACTCTTTACAAAGAAGCAAAAACAATCAAACATCAAGAAAACAGCATGGTTTAAAAATGTAGTCTGGAACTAAACACAGCGTTCTTAAAATATGAACTGAAACTTGTTTTAAAAATATCCAATATACTTTAGTATGCAAGGAAGTAAAACTTAAGACTAATTTAAGAATTTATCTTGTTCCAGTCAATAGGGCCAAGATAGGGAGGAAGAGGAGGAGAAGGAGAAGGAGGAGAAGGAGGAGAAGGAGGAGGAGGAGAAAATAGAGGAAGAGAAGCAATGGGTATAGGGAAAAGAAAATACTTTTAGTTCTTCTATGAGCTAAAATTGGTGTAGTTACCTTAGGTGTTGCGTTTCTCAAAATTCCAGAAAATGGTCTGTCATATGATCCAGCTTGAGCATATACACAAGGACCCCATATCCTACTATAGAGACACCTATTTATGAAATCTTGATTCGAACAATAAAGCAAGAAAGAATGTAAAGTTAAAATAATGAAGGAAAAAGTAAAAATATCTTTATTTGAAGGTGCTATTATTATGTACATAAAAGACCTAGAGTTCCACCAGAAAATTCCTACAAGCAGGGAAATGCATTCATCAAAGAAACAGAAAAAATTAACACATACATTCAGGGGCATAAGGAACAGCTTTCTTATACACAAGTGATAAATTCACCAAGAAAAACTTTAAGGAAGCAATAACATTTTACAGTGACCTAAAAATGTGTGTGTGTGTGTGTGTGTGTGTGTGTGTGTGTGTGTGTGTGTATTGTGAATATATTTAATCATGAAAGTGAAAGATTTTTACAGTGTAAACTTTCAATCTTTAGAAGAAGACACTGAAGATTATATCAAAGGATAGACAGGTTTCCATGCTCATGGTAAGATTAACTATTTTGAAAGGGCACTCTCCCCAAATTTATTGACAGATTCAATGTAGTGATTGGGTCTAGCTGACTATAAGGATCTTTGATACATGTATCTTAGATTAAGAAATTACAGATATAAAAAGAATTAAATAGACAGAATTATGTATAAATAAACATAAAGTCAGAAGGGCTCGCACTGATTACTGTAGCAGCCCTGAGATTGTTTCTGATAGGCTTTTTATACACCAGAAAATTGGGAGGACAAGGATATCCCCCACTTATTAACATCATGGTAACAAAGTAGAGATAAGTGCATGTGTAAACACTTTCTCAATACTCAAGCATCCAACAGTCAAGCCTTTGCCCAAAATATCTTATGTAGCCTTGCAGGGCAAAATAAATTTGGACACTCTGACCTTGAGTCAAAGTGAAATAGAGTCATACTATGGAGTCTCTGTGGGCTCCCACATGTAATCTTCATCAAAATTTCAATATAATTCTTCACAGAGATTGAAATGCACCTTAAATTTCATATGATAACACAGATACAAATGACCCAGAATAGTGAAAACAATAACAACAAAAAATTGCTGGATATTACTATAACAGATCTCAAGGTACACTGCAGAGATATAGAAGCAGAAGTAGACGAGAGTGACATAACTGCAGATCATTTGTTCACTGGAATAGACTTGAAGAACACAAAAAAAAACCTCAACGTTTCTAGAGTCCCCCAATTTCTCATAAAGAAAATAAAAATACGCATGAGGAAAACACTTCATTTCCAACAAATTTTGCTGGTCAAACTGGGTTGCTGAAGACAAAAGAATAAAATTTAATCTGCATCTCCTACCTTGTGAGAAACTGATCTGCCAATGAATCAATGTACTAAACTAAGACATAATGACCCAGAGCACACAAGTTCTTAAATATTTAATGGTTTAATCATCCTGGTAATTCTCAATAGTTCATTAATATTATTAAGTATAAAATTGCAATTATGTTGTTGTAATCTAGATTTTTTTAATTGAACAATAATAATCTGAAATTTGGAATATTCCAATAAAATTTAATACATCAATATGAGGTATACAAAACACTGAATCTGAATCACATCAATACGTTTGGAGGGAACTTGCCTACCGTTGTTCTGCACATTGGCAAGTTTTTTTTTTCTTTTTTGTTTTTTAAAAGTTTTACTTCACTTCACTCTATAGACACATATCAAGGAACCAAATAGAAGGCACCAGAACCTTTATTTACCAGTAAAATTATTGCAAGTTGATTTATGGTAATATATTCCTTTAAATGTTTTATAAATATTAATTCCTAATGAACTTAAAATGTATGACTGATCTAGCTTAAGTTCAAAGGTCACAATTTACTGAATTAAGTTTACCATATCAGAGTGAAACTAATAAGCTTTTTCACATGGTACAGTTTTTAACTGTGGCAGTATCCATGGTTTTCTTCCTTTAAAACATGTTTCTGTTTAATTTACAAAAGTCAGAAACTGAGAGTCACAGAGATAAGTGAACTTTACCTTATAATAAATTTGGTCTTCAGTGTAGTTTATGAAAAAAGTTGAGCTTCTGTTTTTTTGCCCCCTTGCTTCAAGAAATTTAGCTTTCCGTTATAAGTCCTTTCACTGGTAAAAATTGATTTTCCCCCTTAATCTAGAGGAATGAAATATGTGTAGCTCAGCAAAGGAGGGACTGAGGTCAAGGGGTAAGCAGTTTGATGGGCACATCTGCTCTCAGTCTGCCACGTGATCTCCAACATGCCGATGCTCCCGACAGGGAGAAACTGATGGTGGCTTAGGCTGAAAATGCTTGACAGAAACTTCAAACACACGTATCCCATAGTCCTGAGAACATTTAGACTCTTCAACCACAATCTTTACTGTTTCATGATTTTTCTTTTTAAGAGGACATAAGAATCCTGGTACCACAGCTGAGATTTCCTTCTGGTAGTTTTATGTTCTGTGGAGTGAGTGGTCTTTCATTAAGCTCTGCATGTAATACACTCCCAGGATTTTATTCAAAAGTTCACCAGATCCAAGTTAGGAAAGCTTTCTTTCATTTATTTTATTCTTGTTCAAAGATTAAAGTGGGCACTATGTTTTGCAGGCATATACACACAGCTTCAAAGTTGTAGTTGGGATTTAAATTGGGCTCCTAAGATTCCATATATGTTGTTCCACATAATAGTCTGTCTTCAGTGCTCATATTGAGCATGTTTGGCTCCAATTTCATAACTTAAAAATTCTTAAATAAGCTAAGGACTTTCGTTGTTATTTTCTTTGTCATGATGCTATGCAAGATCTGATTTCTGTTCCCTAGCAGCTCAAATGTTATAGGATTCTCAAATTAAAGAGTTGTATATTGATTACAACTACTCTGAGATTTTATTTACAAACTCATGTTTTTCCTTTTGAAAGTGTCTATTTCATGACTGCTTTTGTTACACATTTCAGTTATCAAGCAATATTTATCAGAAACATACAAATAAAAAAATAACAAACAACTTTGCTTTCTAGGCTCTGGCAGCAAGCAGATATTAAGCAAAGAGCAATTTTCAGAGTTCACCCATGTTTTTATTTTTTTAAATATTATAAATAATTTTTCTATCTTCATTTAAATGCTTTCTTTTTTCCCCTTCATAGCTAGAGGTTAGTTAGAAGCATGATTTTCTAGCATTTACCACCAATGAGATTGTTACATATAGAACTAGGAAGCTGCTATAAACATTTTAATCAACCAGGCCCTTGATGTAAAATGAACTCAAAAATTTAATTAAGAGATTTTCTCTGAGCAATTCTTGTTATGTCTCTGAATGACTGACAACCCCATTTCTTCAACTTTCATTCTTAAATCTGTGCATTAGCATGATAATGGCTAAAGTATGTATGGATTTTATTCTGGTTTTCTTCTTCAAATCATTGTTTTTCACACGGTATTGCTATGTATGCTTGACTAGATTTCTTCTTATTTTTTGTGTATAAAAGTCTTGGTTGTATGTATGTCTCTGCATCACATTTATTCAGTGGGAGTGGATGCCTGAAGAGGAATTTTCTTCCTCTTTTACTGGAGTTACTACAGATTGGTGTGAGTTAGAAGTGGGTGGTGGGAATTGAACCCAGGTCTTCTAAAAGAACAGCCAAAATGTAATTTTTTTAACTGTTTAACTCTTTTTAAATGTCTAATTGTATAAGAACAGTTAAAATGCTCTTAACTGTTCAAACATTTTTCTATAACCGTCCTTCTCATTTCAATAATAACCTTTTCTTCATTATGAAGATGTTTTTATACTGTTTGTTGGATACCTTCATTTAATTTTAGTTTATTCTATTCAAATTATATAGTACATATAGTAAACATAAATTAAAATTACCAATTAAGTTCGAGTTAGATCATGTATACCCTTGCATTACCTGAGCCTGATGGGGCTTACCTTCTCAATGATGCTTCTCTATCATAAATCCAAACACTTATAACCATGTTCTTCATACCCCCTCTACTATTTTAATAGTTGGGGGCATAGGAGAATAGATGGAAAATGCATAAACAGGATTTCATGAGGCATAAATATTCATTATTGTTCCCATGCTGCTTATTTTTCATATCCTGCTGGGTCCTGCCAGAAAATCAGAGGGTATTCACCAAGGGAGCACACTTAATGGAAAATTCACTGCATTTTTCCTAATGCTTAAATTGGCAGTCTGTATGTCATATGCTGAACACAGAAATTCATAGGCAAGCATGGTGCAGTTCAACACAATCTGGGAAATGTCTATAAACTTGATTTTCATATGTATTTAATATCTGATAGCAAGAACAAAGAATATACATCTTTTTATAAATAATTAAACACAGTATGATTAATGATGTGTACATGTTACATATTTATATGAACAATTTATATGAACACACACACATATGTATATATGTATTTAGATGGTATTGTACAAATACATTCCATTTGTTTAACAAGACCTATTTACTTAAATTCCAATAGCAAGATAAAACAGTTCTTAATAATTAGATATATTTTTATAGATTTCTTATCAATCCTTAGATTAAATAAATTCTTAGAGTATGTTTGACAGACCTGTTGTTCACAGAAAAAAAATAACATTTGACTCTTGTTTTCTATTAGTAATATCAAAAACATTTTATTTGATTTTCATAATTGTTTGCAATTATAATAAACTGTAAACTAAATGATGTTATAAAACCAAAAAAATTAGGACTACCAACATTTTTGAAATAATTACTCTTATTACTAAAAAATAATAGAGGCAAACTTTGCCAGAATTATTGGATTCTGATCATTGTGCATCATTACTACTAGTGTGATGCTGCTTCAACTCTTCTGTTATACTTCAAAAATATGTGACACAATTTATACTGATGTATTTAATAGAAAACATAACTAAGAAACAGTATTGTTCTTTCATTTTTTAGTACTTTAATTTTTTTGTTTAGTTTTGCTATTCAGGAAAGGGTTTCATTGTGTAGCCTTGCTGTCCTATAACTACCTATGTAGTCCAGATTGGCCTCTCAAATTTAGAGATCTACCTAACTCTGCCTCCTGAGTGCTGGAATCCAAACATCTACCATGATTATCCAAGACTTCATTTTTTACATATTTTATATTTGTTTGAGTAGGCATTTGGCATATATTCATAAGATACCTAATTTGGAATTTATTGTTGATGTTCATATTAAGTGAGTAAAAAGCACAGAACATTTGAGTAGGATATTTGGATCAAATGTCTAATATAAAGGAAAATGTCAAGAGACTATAACAAATTTAAGAAAAACAATCTTTGGCTGATGACACATTTCCTGTAGGTCTAGTAGTCCCAAGACACAGAAACAAAGATGGCCAGGAAATGTCCACATAGTAGTCATGATTTCTAGGCTACTCTGGGATACATAGCTAGAATCTGTTAACAAATAGAATAGAACAAAAAACAAATATAGTAAACATAAATAAAGGAAAAATACACAAATTGTCTTAGATATAAAAAGAAATTTCAATTTTGTAAATATGAAGTTTCTGGTTTTAAATTATGTTGAAGATAGTCTTTCTTAAAGGGATGAGATCCCCATAAAGGAAATACTTGTCAGCATTGCAAAACACCTTTTCTTACTGCACCTTGAGAAATAAAAATGCTACTGATCTCTAACAATGGGAGCTACAGATTCCAATAAATAATATGCTAGATAGGGTATAGCAATTTTTTTCTGAGCCAAAATGATAATAATATAGAATAGTATTGAAATTGAAGAAATAAAATAAATGTGTAATTGTGGTATGTTTCTATTGTTAAGCTACAGAGGTATTAAAAGTATAAGGGTGAATGTGGAATTTAAATCTTGAGGATTGAGAATATGATTTTATATTTGTGACACTTGCCACACCAAGTAAAGCCAGATGCAGATGACTGCCTGTAATCACATTGCTAGATGGGAGGCAGACTAGGGAGTATAAAACTTGTATTGGGGAAACTAGGTGAGGACAAGAAACCCTATCTCAGACAAGGTAGGAGGAGGTGAAAAGTAATGTGCAAGACTTTTGCCCAGGGCTCAACATCTGAACTTCACATGCTGTCCATTATCACATGAACATTCACACACACACACACACACACACACACACACACACACACACACACACACAAATAAATTAAAAAATAAAACTCTTTGCTTGAGAAATTATGTCATAAAACATTAAATATGCAAACAAATATTTAATATAGTTTCAAAATTGCTTTTTAATGAATTGAAGGCTAATTTGTAAAAGGAGAAATGAGAATTGTTGAGGTAAGAGGGCATTAAGGTACAACTATAGTGCATTATGTTAGATAAACCCCTAGTTATATTATTGGAGAAGACTGTCATTTAAATACAGGAATATGTTAATAAACATCATGAAGATTCTGAAATGATCACAGAGTAAAAAAATAAAAACTAGGAAGTATCAGGATGCCCACTAAGATAAGAGTCTTACTGGCAGAGCCTGTCTATCACAATTACTTGGAAGTCCTGTTTTTAATTTCCAGAGGAGGCCTGAATGATACCTTGTGGTGAATTTCTAGTATTGTCATTTTTTTTTCTCAGATCAGGAACTACCCACTCCCTTCCCACTGCAGGGGGTTTTATGCTTCTTCCTAGAGCAGGTTGTGCACAGCTTGTGAGAGACAGAGTGGAAAAAGGAACTCTGTCCTCCAAGTCCCAGCCATCTGTCTGCTTGTTGCTCCTGGTCAGAAACAATCAGAGAGGAGGGAGCCAGCTGCCTTTGACCCACCACAATTTCTGAATGACTCACCCCATCAGTATAAACTGACTGCCAAGAGTTTTAAGGGCTAGAAAACTCACCCTGTATGGTTTTGATTTTTTGTTTGTTTTTTATCTTTTACAGGCAAATACTAAGTACTAAGACATCCAGGTAAAATAATTTGTACATAAAAAATGAGAGCCCTATGATTTATATTCCAGAGAAATACTCAGGAAAGACACAAAAGCATGATTCTATATCTTACTGATTCTTGCATAGAAACAGCACATAAAATATTTTTAAGTTTTCTTAAAATTCTCAAAGGGTAAATCTGGAAAAAATCATGAAAACATGTGTGTATATGTATGTGTGCAAATGCATGAAATTTTGCATGTCTTATTCTTTTCTATAACTCAGTATATTTATATATACATGTATGTATGTGTTTGCATGAATGTATGTATGATATAATGTAGGAAAGACCTGTTTTCATTAAGGGTCTGGCCACAGGAAGGTTAATTATGTTCCAGTAAAGTAAATGAACAGCATGAATGGGCGGTTTTGTAAATGGGGAGATCATAAGAGTGGGCATGAATCTGAGAGGTCTATAACTAAGTTCGATGGGGTACATGATGTAAAAACACCATAGGATAAATACATACATATATATCAAAAAAGTATCATAAAGGATAAATTTTATGTTGTATGGAATGATAAAATATTATTATTAAACTCATAAATAATCAAGAGAATATAAATCTAATTGTTTTTCTACTTTTAATGTTGTAATTGATTTTTTTTGCTGTTTTTGTTGTAGAAAACTATAATTGGTAAGGAAATAGTAAAACCCAATATGAAGTTCAAGGTTCAGAAAGGCCATTCTAGGTGTACAGACATTCACTGATATGTATGGGCTTCAGATGAGGAGCATTATACTTTGTAATAAATTTTCTTTAAGCTTTACATAAAGGTTTAATTAAAATTTTAAAATGGTAAGTTTAAAAGATGAAAAGTTGAACATTTTTGTTTTATACATTTTTATTTACTTTTTAAATTTTTAACATATCCACCACTGTTCTTTCTCCTTCTTCTCTTCCCAGTCCTCCCTCGGCCTCCCACCACCACATGCTCTCATTAATTAAAAGTAAAATTAAAAAAAAAATCAATAATGAATTCAAGCTGAAAAAGAAGCTGATGAAAATTAAACTATGACAATCTTTTCAAGGCAAGAAATATTCATATTTATGGCTGGAAAAAAAATAAAGTAATCTGACTTTAGTTAATATTCTTATCTTTGAAAATATTTCAGATTACTAGGCGGTGGTGACATATGTCTTTATTTCCAGCACCTGGGAGGAAGAGACAGGCAGGTCTCTGATTTTAGGTAGCCTGGTTACAGGCAGTTACAGGACAGCATGTGACACACAGAGAAACTCTGTCCAGAGAAAAAAATTCAAGGAATGTTTGGAGGCCCTAGTCTCAGGGAGTAGAAATGTTAAAATAAACCTAGATACACTTCCAAATTAAATTACACTTGAAGCAAGAAGTAGTTCATGTGCTAACTGATAATGAGACAACGCTCTAAAGAAGATTTTGAAAAAAAAAAAATTACTAGAGTGGCTACAGAGGATTTCAGGCATTCTTTGGATACTGGCTATTTTATAATTCAGGGTGGGGACTGGAAGCTGAAGCCAAAAATGTAGGCTTAATTGAAGAGTCATACTGAGAGGGAAAGAGGGATGAGATACTACAGACACAAACACATCTGAAGGCCAACATCTAGCTTTTGGAGGGATGAAAAGTGTAAAATGGTTAACACAAGAGCTGCTGGGACACAAGTTAGATAGTTAAATGACAGCCTACCAAAACAGCTTCTTGGATTCAAGATGAAAATTGAATTGGGAGTTATTTAATTAAATATACAGTGACTTCTAATCTCATGCTTGGTGTTGTACATTTTTCATTTTTAAGCATAGATTTCACATCATTAGAGTAACTATCATAAAAGCCTATTGTGTGTGTGTGTGTGTGTGTGTGTGTGTGTGTGTGTGTGTGTGTGTGTGCACGCGTGCATGCATATTGGGGAAATAGGCTGAATGGATATTGAATGCCAACCATTCCCCATATTAAACAATTTATAGATTACATGAATAATTATATTTTTTTCCCTGACAACTGGGTATAGCTAGATTTAGGTGGCCCTGGGTCAATTATTGTGTGTTTTGTCTTCTTTGCTGAAAAATGTAACTTCCAGTGGTGTGCTGTGCTTTCTTTTAACATTGGCATTATCCACAAAAGTAGGTGTTCTCTACATCGTCCTAAAACTAATTGAACCAGACAGCACCCAAGAAACCAGAAGCAATGTCCATGAGTGCTAAATGTTTAATGAAGCCATTTTTCCCTAATTCTGGTAATAGTTCAATACAAGCAGTCAACTGAACAAAGCAAGAAACATCACTAAATTAAAACCAAGACTTCACTACAAATCAGACTTCCACCAATCTGTTTATTGATTGGAGTGTAATTGCCATACAAACATTGTTCTCTTTAACAGCATTCTTTATAGAAAAGCTAATTTTTTCTTTGTTGAATTCTCTATTTTACTAACCAAAGAATCAAGGCAGAAAAATCCATCTTTTTGATTGAAAGAAGTTTGCAATATATAATATGAATTATCCATTTATCCACTTGCAATGATAGAAATACATCAGGATCTTACAGAGTTGAGCATGGTAATAGAGTAAGACATTCCCTGAGATGAGCCTGAGTAGCCATGACAGAATCAATAAAGTGCTTGTGCTTCAAAGGTTGTTCAAATAAAACTGTACACATATTTTTATCAACTTTAAAGAGGTGGTCACTGGTAAACTTTATTTGTAGAACCATGAGGAAAACTTGTAATATTGGATGATATGGTCTTTGAGAAGAACTGTTAAAACCCTGCTCAATGAGTGACCTGCTGCTTAGGCATGAAGAGGATGTTCATCATGTAGCATCAAGCTGACAGAGCTCTGTAGCTAGTCATTCATTCTTCGGCTTCCTTGTCACCCTAAAGACTAATTTTCTTGCAGAAAATAACAGAGCAAATTATTCAGCAAGACATCCATGCCTTTAGGTCTGTGTCGGAGATTCCCCTGGGAATCTTCTTGTTCTGCAACCTCTGCCAATTCCCTGGCACCACATCTTGGATTTGGAAAATGTCAAGTTATATTCTCTCCGTCTCCAATCCTTTCTATCAGGTCCATGTTTCAAAGAGCTTACAAGGAATCTAGACCTCAACATCTATGCTAGAGAAAAAGCCACAAAAAATAAATTAGAGAGCACAGGTGGTGAAAGACATGTTGACCCAATGAGGCATTTTCCCATTTAAACTTTTCCAGTTATAGAAGAGGAAGGAAGTAGTAGCTGCAGGAGAAAATGAAAATTGAGAAGAGATTCCATGAAGCTAATGCTCTAGATCAATGGTTATCAATATTCCTAATGCTGTGACCCTTTAATACAGTTCTTCATGTTTTGGTGACCCCAACCATAAAACTATTGTCATTGCTACTTGATAACTGTAATTTGCTACTGCTATGAATCCTAATGTAAATATCTGTGTTTGCCAATGGTTATGGCAACCCTTGTGAAATAGTCATTTGATCCAGAAAGTTCACAACCCACAGGTTGATAATTACTATTCTTTTGTTATAGAATCAATGGAATAAGAGAAATGCAACACTTGAAGGTGTCTTGAGAATCTTCCCAGAGATTAAAAAAAAAAATAAAAAATGTACGCCAATGATCTCTTCTGAGGTTGTATCACCACATACCTTCTAAAATTATAGCTTAGTTAACTTATTAAAATAAAATCTGTTTTTAAATAAGTGAAGAAATTAGCAGAGGAAAGCTCTGTATTTGGCAAGGCAGAATTCAACGTTTCATGTATGAATTACTTTACATTCTTTCAAATCAACTTTTAATTAGGCTAAGACTCACTAAGTTTGAGGCATGGAAGTTTGGGATGAAGCAGTTTTTGTCCAGGAATAAAGTTTCCCTTTAGGTTGACTGATTCAAATTGCCAGTTCTTATCCCATGTATAAATGAGCAAAGTAAATGTATTCTATCTATATATAGCATGTAAACATATATGTATGTCCACATGAATGCGCATATATTTAATAATTGCTGAAGAAGTCATGCTTTTGAGAGGAAAGGGATAAAAAGTAAAGAGTGATAGATATGGTGTAAATATAGTGCTCACATTAAAAAAGAAACAAAAATTGAACTAATGGTTTTTGGAGTTTATGAAAACCTTATGATAAATTTTCACTCAACATATATTTTAAAGCAAGATTTTTAATAGGAGAAACATTCATAGGGCAATATAACATCAATAATTGTGATACCATGATAATAGCACAATAATAATAAAAAAATCTATATATTTAGATAATATAAAATGGGTTGTATTGTAAATATTTATGTATTAAACTGGTTTGTTGTATTTATTTTTTTTTTACTTTTTTCAGTTCTGAATTTATAATATAACACTTCTCCTTTGCCTTTCTCCCTTTTAAACACTTCTATATACATCTCTCCACTCTTCAAATTTAAGCCCTTTTATTTCTATTGCATGAAGGTATCACTGACTGGCATGGCTACCAGGCATCCTTGGTTAAAAAAAAAGAAAATGTTTTGGGTATTGGTATCTGACACAAAGGAATGAAGCTACCTAAAAGAGGAGGCTGACAGCATTTATAGAAAATAGGTAGATTTGGCTAGCAAAATTAGTTATTCTTGATCTGAGCATTTAGTGGACTACACCTGACAAAAGGTGAAATACATAAAGAAAGTGGTGTTATTTTAAACTATTGGGAACAAAACTACAAAATGATAAATGATGCTGAATAAAATCCTGTGCCTGTGAATATATGTAGCATAAACACTAAGAAGTTAATACACCACCAACAAAGTTCTTACTTCCTATAATATTATTGTGAAAGATTACTGATACTTAGGTTTGTTATAAACCTTTCTGTGGTATAATTTTAATACTTATTTCTTTTTTTCATTTTATTTTTTATAATGTCCATAAAATTTTCTAGAAATTAGAAAGCCTAAGGAATTTCAACTAGCTTTTGAAATTGAAATGCTATGTCATATAAAATGAAAGTTTTATGAACAATATTCTTATTCTAATGATTGAATTGACTATTTTAATTCAGGATGACATTTTGCTCCCTGGTTCTCACTTTACTCTGAAAACACACACATAGGGATAAATATGTATAGACATAATTATTCTGATTATTTTGATTTAATAACTACAATAGTAAGATCTTTATTTTTGTACATAGAGCAAAGCAACTATTCATGTAGCTAACAGAAAACATTATGATTACACATTATGTGAAACCTGCATTGAAGGAAAAAGTATTAAAAGAAATTTTTTAAAATTCTGAAATTTAGAACAAAACTGAAGATAATTTGTCATCTATTAAATATGTTATCAAGGCTGACAGTAATAGAAATATTGCTGAAAGTTGGCTTTTGTTTTACATCCCTAAATCTTTACATAGCTCTTCCAATCTATCATATTTTTATCTATATCTCATGATGATAATAAAATAGTGTAATATATGATTGTGTTGAAGTGATTTTGCTATACTGTCAATGAGTAATAAATCCATGTTTTCTTAAAGCATTATATATATATAATGTTGCTTTTACCCAATATGTTTTATTGTATGAACTGCAAAATAGCAAATATTTTAAACATATTAAAATAATAAATACATAATCATATTCCTTACAGCTCTTAGAAAAACATGTTCAAAAATGCTTAATTGTATTTATATGTGCAAATTCCATAGGCATGCATGAATAAGAGGTAAAATTTCACTTCTGTATCTATTGTGTAGATAGCAAAAGTATGACTTTTTTACATACTTGACCATGTTATGATCTTTCTACTGAAAGTTTCAGAAAAGTTTATCTAAGTTTGTAAAAGCATACATCAGGTATATATATTACTTTCATAACAACTTACTTTCCCGAAGCCATCTCAACTATGACATTTAATGTAGTCATGGAAGTTTAATTTCTAATTTATCTTGGCTTAGAATTCAATAGAATTGCTATGGAATTAATCTGGAAACATAATTAGTATTAAAAAGCTAACACCACCTAACATTTTAAGAAAGTGTTCAGGTGTAGTAAGATATTGTATATTTCATAAAAATAGTCTAGATGATCAGAAAAGAGAGACAAGCCATTTAGGTTTGGAAGTGATGACCCATGTTGTTAATCTCATCACTTAAGAGGCAGAAATCCTTGTAGATCTTTGTGAGTTTAAGGCCTAAAAAAGACAGGAGGTAGTTGCAAACACCTTTTATCCTAACTCTAACAAAATTGAACCAGGAAGTGAGGTAGCTGATGGAAAAGAGAGAAAAGAGAAGCTCAGTTTCCTCTACCACTTTTTTTTTTGACTGAAGACAGAGAGTCTTGAAGTGTCAGGATTTGTGGTGACAGTTCTGAGGAGTTGGCTGGGTGAGAAGTAGCTGTGGTTTGTTTCTTCATCTCTGATATATCAACTTTTCTTTAATATCTTGCTCCTGGTTCTTATTATAATATCAAATAGAATTCATCCAATATCTACTGTATAGATAACAAAAGTATGGCTGGGCTGACATATTCCTTTTATGTAGATAATTACAAAATTTGTCTTAAAAATTTTACTTGTTGTAAACTAGAAAGAAGAAATTAGTAGTACCTTTCTTTTTGGCAAAAGTAATTTCATTTTTAAAATAGGAATACTTCGTATCTAAAATTATATGATTTTCATAGTTTATAATTATTTTTTAAAATTGATTAATTTCACTTAATTGTAAAATTGATACACTTCAACATACAGCTATGATTCTTTGCACTCCATATCAAAGTCAATGACTCTTTGTGTTTATTTATCAGTGAAAATCTTTTATCACTGGCTCTAATTCACTTAATTGGCTGAATGTTCCAAGAATAAATATATGTTGATCAATATATTTTATCAACATATATCTTTAAATATGTTAACTGCTCATTATTAGCATGCTAAGCAAATTTCATAACTTATTTAAGAATATTTAATTGAGTAGGTCATTCTGACTATAGTTCATTACTTTTCTTTCCACAAAAGTCAAAATAACTTAACTTTCCTGGTTAATATTTAAGAGGGTTAACCAAAGAAATGTTAGGAATTAACATTGGTATGTTTTATGAACTCAAGAATTTTTACCTACGGTGTTCAAGATACTTAGAAATTAAATAATTTCAATAGAGAAGTAAATGATTCCTTTTTGATGAAGAACTTACATTAGTATAAACCAATTTGTAAAGCAAACGAAATTACCTAGAGATAACTATTCATATTATATTTATTATATATACCATATATTATTAACTATATATTACATTATAAACTGTTTTGTTTATAATGTAAAGGATAATTCTCAGTTATACTTCAATTGAGGAAAAATAAAGCATTAAATCTTAGGTAAGTAACCTGTTCTGCCATATTATAAACTGAGAGAGACTTTTGGGAGAAAATCACAATGTTCTTATGATTGAATCAGAAAAACTCAGAAATACCTTTTACAATCTTATTTTGAAATTCATTTTACTGCTGCTCTTTCCCAAGATAACTCCCATCTGTTTCGTGGTCTTTATTACTTTGATACAAACTCTACATAAAGATACAGAAAGCAGAAAAATTATAGGCTAACATTGATAAATAGAGCTTCAAAAATACTTAAGATAACATTTCTAAAGATAATTAAAGAATATATTGGAGAGACCATTGAAGACAATAAAGTGGACACAGTTTCATAAATGCAAGGATAGTTAAGGCAAAATGGGCATCAATGATACTAAAAGTCTCTATTCTGTAAAATAAATTAATTAAGTAAGGAGACTGCTTACATAAAGGAAAATAGTCTTTTCTGTCCTGTAATTGTTATAAAACTATTAGCTATATTTATGTAATAATTATATGTAATAATGTCAAGAATGCACAAAGAGTTCAATAACCAAAAAGAAAATAATCTAGTCAATAAGCAGGTAGATGAATTTAAATAACAGTTCTAAAAAAATAAAATACAAATACTAGTTCACAAGCCATTAAGAAATACAAATAAAATTAACAGTGGGGATACATGGATAAAAATATATAACTTTATTCATAATAAAAAAATACAAATAAAACATTTATAATTAAGAATACAAATAGGGAGCTAGGAAGGTGACTCATCAGTACCCAGGGTTTGTTACTTCTAAAGAAGAATTGAGTTCCCAATAATCAGGTCTGGTGACTTAAAACTGCATGTAGCTTAAGATCTAGAGAATATGGCACTATCTCCAGCCTCTGTGGACATGTGTATACAACACATACATAAACACACACACACACACACACACACACACACACACACACACACACACACACATTGCTAGTGGCAATATAAACTAGACCAGCTACTATGGAAGTGTGAAGATGTATCTAAAACTGATGATCAGATGGCTTTACGAGTGGCCCATCTATACCACTCTGGAGTATTTTTTCAAAGGAATTCAAGTCAACATGTCACAAAAATTCTCAAACAACATGCTCACTAAAGTACTGTTCAAAGTAGCTTTCTACTAGAAAAAAATATGAAATAATATTGAGCAGGTTATAAAAACGAAAAGAGGACAATTGTAGATCAATTTGTTGGAGTTTTCCAATGAGAAAAATAAAATAATTATTTAATCAGAAAATAAAGCAGTAATATAACAAACATATATCTACAAACATTTGAATTGAAATTCTAAAAGTAAAACTATATATTATATAGTAAAGCAAAAGTGAATGACTTCAAAGAGAAAGTGAATACATTGTAGGGTGTGTTACATAATAAACGTATGATTCATCCAGGGAGTGTACTGAATTAGTAAAGGAAAGAAAGATAAGATAACCAAGAAAGAAGAATATGGCAGCCTGTATAGGTTCAAGTCAGATAATGAAAATTGTGAGATGAGATGAGCTTATATCTTATGGTTTCCAGTGATAGAGGGTGTAGTTAGAAGTTTCTCTGTCCTGCCCAGCCAGCCCTTAGCCAATTAGTCCCAAATAACCACAGAAAAGATTATATGTAAACTGTTTGGCTTATGGCTCAGGATTATTCTTTACTAACTCTTTGTTTTAAGCTAACCCATGACTGTTATCCATGTTGAGTCTCATGGCTTGGTACATTTTCTCCAGTGCAGCATTGTCATCTTCCTCTTTCTTCATCTCTCAGGCATCCGCTTCTGCCCTTCCTCTCTCCAGAATCTCCTCAACTGGTAGCCCTCCCTAAACTTTCTGCCTCTCTTCTGGCCAATCAGTGTTTTATTAAACCATATTTACAGTGACATATTTACAGTGTAAAAAAGCATAGTCCTCAAACTAAACAAAGACAGCTAAAATGATGTTTAATAGTGATAGTAAAATAAACCATTTTAAATAAACAATTCTGAATTCACAAAAATTCTGTACCTATAACACAATAAAATTCAAACTGAAATAATTGTAAAGTAAATCATCAGGGAGAAACATGATCACAGAGAAACATACAAACAAGAAAAGAATAGAATAGAAGAGAAAAGTGGTGGAAATATCTGGAGTGCTTGGTAAAAGAAGGAACTTAAGAGAGACATCCAGGGATCTCCTGAGGAATGGAGAATACAGAAGATATCCTGGGTAAATTAGGATTATAATGGGGAGCAAGCAAGGAAAGATGGGAATAAATCATGAGAGATGGTCCAGTCAGAGGAAAAACAGAGAGGGAGAAAAAAAATGAATGTCTTCACAGAAGAAGCCACTATGGTGTGTTGTAATTGGTTCTGGCCTGGACTTTCCAGGCCTGGATTAAAGGTTAATCTTACGCTCAGCCAGGCTTTGCCTCAAATAATCACACACAGGCCTATATTATTTTTATGCTGGTTGACCTAGGGCCCAGACATATAAATTTTCTAATTCATCATTTTCTAGTTCATCTGAACTCAATCCATCTTATTTAGTCACACAGCTCTGAACCTTTTCTCATAGCCGCATTTCAGCTTCTTTCCTCTGTGTCTGCTGCTGTCTCCTGGTTGTGTCTGAGATGGCTCTCTCTGGAAGCTCTCTACCATCTGTCTCTGTTTTGAGATATGCTTTCCTTAGCCTGTCAGACCCGCCCACACTTCCTGTTTGCCTTTGGCCAATCAGCTTCTATGAAACCCATAGTCTGGACAAATATTTTCATTACTGGCATAATCCCACTACAAAGGGGTTAGAAAGAAACCTGATGCTGAGGAATCTTCCAAGAACCCACAAGATATCTCTGGCTAGGACTCCAAGCAACAGTGGAGAGGGTGCCTAAACAGAATGTTCATTATATTCAAATGAATGATCTCCCTAATTGTCATTATAGAATCCTCATCAAGTAATGGATAGAGAAAGAAGCAGAGATCCATAGCTAAGTACCAGGTTGTGCTCTGTGTCTAGCTGGAGAGAGAGAGAGAGAGAGAGAGAGAGAGAGAGAGAGAGAGAGAGAGAGAGAGACAGAGAGACAGAGAGACAGAGAGACAGAGAGACAGAGAGAGACAGAGACAGAGACACAGAGACAGAGACACAGAGACAGAGAGACAGAGACACAGAGACAGAGAGAGACAGAGAAAAGAGTATATGAGCAAAGGGATTGGGATCATGAGGAGGAGACACACAGAAAAGGCTCACTGGAGTTATTGGGAGCTCACTGAATCAGAAATAATCATTGAGGGAATGTTCAGGGAAAGGAACTAAACCCTCCCAAGGTAGATGACTGTCAAATGGTGTGGGCAGTTTGTGGAGCCTCTTGCAGTAGAATCAGACTATGTTCCTGATACATGACTGACATCTTGGAGCCCATTCCCTACAGAGGAACACATAACTTAGCCTTAATACTGGGATGAGGGCCTGGGAAAAACCTTAACTAAATATGCCAGACTGCACTTAACCACTTTGGGACTCCTTGCCCTCCTTGGGGAATTAGAGAATGGGGTGGGGAGAGGCTTTAAGAGAACTGGAAGGAGGGAAGAGAGGGGAAAGAGTGCTATATATGGAAAAACCTATTAAATAAAAATAATTTTTAAAAATTAAGGAAAAAGTGGTGTAGTAGTATCAGGAAATGTGTAAAAAATTCAGTAATTCTGACAATGCAAATAAATAAAAATACTCTCATTGGCTTAATATATATATATATATATATATATATATATATATATATATGAATAAATAATATTTAGAGTAGTGTAAAAGCCTGGATGAGTCATATACAATCTAACACCAGCTAATATATTTATGAAGTAAAACAAAGATTCATTTTGCAATATAAAAGGTAGTTATTAGCATGTGAAAAAAATCCATCATGACAACTATAATAAACACACACACACACACACACACACACACACATACATACACACACAAATATGTTAGGTCAATGGGAACCAAAGGAAGAAACAACATAAACTAAAAAAAATTGAAAATCAGTATGTGTATAGCATATACATATATAGTATATATGAATCTAATTGCACTAAATGTAAGTGGATTAAATATAAAAATAAAGGTCTATTATAATCATGAGGAAAAATCAGAAAAGACTCTAATTTTTATACATCATTTATATAATACATTACTTAAGTAAAAGATTAGAGCTGGAACTAAGCATTAATGTTACAATATTACTTAGCATGAATCAGCATATGGTTCAATCTCTAGTACTCCTAAATTAATATAAAGGCACAGAAAGCACATGGAAAAGTAACAATCTTAGAAAGATTAACAAAACTTTCTATATTCATCAATAGTAACAATAGGTACTTCAAAATTAAATAATTTTATTGAACTTTATGTTTATTTAGTTTGCCCAATACTTGTATATATAAACTAACATAATAGACATGCTTTCTATGAACTAAATACTATATTTACCATACATTTTCTCTAGTGTCATTGCATAATTTGCTTCATTAAAACCAAAAGCTGAATTTTCCTTTTAAATTGAAAGAATACTGCCTTCTTGCTGGAGATTAAAAATTCACAGTGTCAATTGGTTACTTTCCTTTATTAAGTAAACCATTTCTTTGGAAATACAACCCTAAATAGCTAATTAGATTTCCTAATAGCATGAGAAACCATCATGGGGATAATGTATAAGAATTGTACCATCAGCAAAATTACAAGGGGGAAACCACCTAATACTTTTTTGTTTTGTTTTGCTCTGCATTTTAAACTTCAATGGCTTTACTTCATATTTTTAATATGGCAAATCATTATTCTCTCTAGAGCTTACATTAATGGGCAGAAGACCAAATTATAAGAGCTAATTTGCATCCTAGCAGTTCACATTAATAAAGTACATTTTTTTCACATATTGGGGAATGTATACCCTATGCAAGTTGTTCCATTCTTTACTCTGAGAACATGCAATAAAACTGACTGCATTGTTTCTTCAAACTAATTCACTGGATATATGTAACTCTAAACACTTTTATCAAGAGTGGTGTCAAAAGCTGCTGTAAACATTTGCAGAGAGTTTCTTCTGATTAAGAATAAGATTTAAGGATCCCAAAAAATTATCATTTTAAAATATTGTGTTATAAATATAGTATTAGAAGAAAGTTTACCTAAGGGATTTCTTTGTAATACTTATATGTGGAAGTGGAGAAAACCTCATTTTATAACAAATTTTTAAATTTCTTCCAAAACAAGATCATTCTTTTTTTTGCTTTGCAGTTGACAAATTCTAAAAACCATACTGAATATCTCTGTTTTCTTCATCATCAGCCACAAGAAAGTTTTTATTTTTTCTACACAAGCTTGTTAATGAGAAACAATCAAGGTGGAGGGCAGGGTGGAAGGAAAGAGAAACACGTAAGCCCACTTGTGAATTCTCTGCAAGGAGATAAAGAATTTTCTCTTTACATAATACCCAGGTAAAATATTTCATGAATTTATTATTACCCACTTATTCATTGAAATGATAAATAATAACTACATTTATTAGAAATTTTGTATCACTGCTAAATTCAACTATTGAATGAGCTTGTTTTTCATTAGGTCTTAAAGATATTATTAGTATGTCTGCCTATTTTTGTGTATATGTATGTGGGTGTGGGTAGGTATGTATGTTACAATGCACACATAGATTCCAGAGGACAACTCTGTGGAACAGTTCTCTGCTTCCTCTTTCATTAAACCCTAATCACAAAAAAGATTTATTTATTGATATCTATGTGTTATTATACTGATTAAATTCAGATGATCCTTTGGTTGAGCTCTCATTGTTATACTAGTACTTTTATTAATGCTAACAAATTTTAAATTGCTTATACTATTGCCTTCTGTTTACTTTGTAGTGGGATAATCTTTATGTACACTGTGAATGTGTGTCTCTGCCTAAGGCACTTTTACACTGCTTTAATAAACAACTGAACTTACTATATCTAGGCTGGAGGAGAGAGAGAGAGAGAGAGAGAGAGAATCTGGGAAGAAGAGAGGTGGAATCTAGCAGACAGACACAGAAAGATTGGAGGGGGAGGTAAAGAGCCACATAGCAGGGTAATTTGAGTTATGTGAGCTAGTTGGAAAAAAAAAGCCTAAGATAAAGCCAAACCTTTATAATTAACAGGAAGACAATGTTATCATTATCTGGGAACTGGTGGTACAAAGATAGTCCAGCTACAATCCTGTATGTATATAAACAATGTGTAAATACAAATTTTTAGATGAAATATCTGTTCTGTAATATATCATGTGCTAACATTTTACCAAATGCAAATTTCTAGCACAATGGTAGGGATGGAGTCTGTACCATTCAACAATTTGATATTGATTGTTCTAAAATCTTTAACATGGCCTTTCTACTAGTAGGAAACATTTTAGAATCATATGTCACTCACTCAGTTTTACATACCAAATGTTGCATTGATCAGGATAGTTTTAGATATACTAGGATAATAAATTGCATATCAGTACTGTGATAAAGTATCTGAAGATAGAAAATAGATAGCTAGACAAAAAGACAAATGATAGGTAGGTAGAACTATATATATATATATAAATATTATATATATTATGTAGATACAACTTATTAGAAGAACAAAGCCCCATGTATTTTAGCTATGATTTTCAGCTATCTCTGTTTTTAGTCAATTAGTTCCAACTTTGTAGGTTGTGACAATGTTAAACAGAAAAACAAGATAGAAAGTGAAACCAAGGCAAAACTGTTCATCTCATGGTACCCTACATGGAAAGAATCAGGAAGAGGCCAAAGACAAAGTACAACTTTTATTGTCACCTCACTGATATCCTTCCTCGCTCAACTGTTTTTTGTCTCTTAATATTAAATTTAGAGATATTTCCTAATTTAGTTGACAATGTATTTGTTAACATCCTCCCGATACCACTATTTCTCAGTAGTATCACAGGCTAGGGCTCTTGTAGTAAACTTGTAGAAATTTCAGATTAAAATTTCAACAATTGCCAAGTATATTCTTTAAGAAATCTTCTACCATAGTTATGCTATATTTCTTTCCCACATCACCAGCCTAACATGCAAAACTTGCTAAACACAGTACATTTTATTACTCACTTTGACATTATTTTATGAGTAAGCAGACAAATTGATAAAAGTCACATCCTATGCTACACTTCTCTCCAGTAGAGTGTGTTGTATTGTGTATGTTGTACAAGGAACAGCATGCTCTCATTAGAAAGTTAAAATAACAACTCATTAGCCAATACTGTTTTCATAGCCTTGTTTTATTCTGAGACTCTAGAAAATGAATTGGTACTAAATTATCAGCAGTGATATAAACTAGAAATACCTTCAACATTTTAGGTTTCTACAGATTAGACAACATAAAAGTCTTTTTTTTCCTGTCTTCAGTTTTTCTTCTTCCTTTTCTCTAAGTTCCTCCAAATAAACCTCCTGGCTGCCTCTCTCTCTTCTACTCTTTCTCTGTTTCTATTTAGAAATAGTCAACCCTTACATGGATATCAACAAAACATGGTGTAACAAGTTGTAATAAGACTCAGAATCTTGTCTTCTATTAAGGCTTGGCAAGGGAACCCAGTATGAAGAATAGGAATCTGAAGCCAGAAAAAGAATCAGAGACAGTCCCTGATCCCACTGTTATGAGCCCCACAAGGAGAATAAGCTATACAACTGTCATGTATTTGCAGAGTGCCTAGGTCAGTCCTATGCAGGCTCCCTGGTTGTTGGTTCAGAATCTGTGAGCTTCTTTGAATCCAGGATAATTGATTCTATAGGTTTTCTTGTGATGTCCTTGACCTCTCTGGCTCCTAGAAAGCTTTCTTTTTCTTTTCAGTAAAATTCCCCAAATATGATATGGTTGTCTGTACTCCCTTCACGTTTTCAAAAGTTGATGGTAGGAGCCTCTTGAATGACTATTAGATTAGGCACTAATCTATGAGTACATCAGAATGTCAATAGGCTTCATCATATTAACATTTCATCTATCTTTCTCCATGTGTATTTGATTCTATCCTAGGTTTCTGGGCCATCCAGCCTCTAGGTTCTAGTGTACCTGGCAGTGTCAGGAGTGGGCTCACTCTTATGGCATAGGTCTTAGTGTAGAACAGTCACTGGTTGGCCACTCCCCCACATCTGTGTCACCTTTACCTGATCACACACCATAAGCCAGAGCTGACATGAAGGGTCAGTGCTTAAAAGCAAGTACTGGTTTCAGAGTAGTTGGGAGTTTGAATACTAGAATTAGTGTATCTGATGATGCCCAATCATCAGCTTCAGGGGACATTGATCCAACACCAGCTACCATCTGGCCTCTATGAGCCCTGTTATTTATATCTATATTTTCACAAATATATGTAATTTTAAACTCCAAAGAATCTGCAAGAAATACTTCAGCTAGTACTCCTATCATAAAAGGGTATGTAAACTGAACTGTCAATATTCTGTAACCAGGCAAGGCTACCATTGGAGAGACTGAGATTCCAACCCAGACACATAACCTGCAACCTACAATCTCTCTGAAAAGTCTTTTCTTTAATAAATATTTTTCCTGAGATTGAAGTAGTTTTAATTTGGGTGGCAAGTATTTTTGTTTATTTGTCTGTTTGTTTGTTTATTTGTTTGTTTGTTTTTTGTTGTTGTTTTGTTTCAGAACACATTTTGATTATTTACACTTAGATTTTATGTATGTGAGTGTTTTGCTTGCTTGTATGCTAGCATATCACATATGGACACTATTCTTACATGTCAGATGATGTCATTGAATTAGATGGAGCTACAGTTATAGACAGTAGTGAACCACTCTGTGGATGCTTAGACTCAAACCCAGATACTCCACATGAACAAAATGTTCTCTCATCACTAAGGAATTTCTCCAGCCCTAACCAGGTCACTTTCATAGTTGATATTCTTTCATCAAAACAAAATATATTTATTAATCTTATATATCTCTTCTTACTTGTTAATAGAATGATGGAATTATTTGTCATTGCAGTTGAAATGTAGTCACTGAGGTATAAATCAAAGGCTTTTACCTCAGCTATGTCATTCCATAGTATAAGGAAAGATGAATATCAATGAATGTGTAGTGTCATAACAGTTATTCTTTTGCAACATGATAGCAACTAATATGTTTGAGATCAATTAATATTCTAGTCTTGACATTGTGACAGGTGTTTCTTCAGTGACAATTCCAGGATTTATGCCATTAGTAAAACAACAGAATTTTTTTCAAATAATAAAAACATCATGTATGACTGGACTAAGCATCATTTCTGATAAAGTTGAGAGCAATTTTTTATAATCCTAATTCTATGTAATTTTGAAATGTAAAATATACACAGGTTATGTAACTTCATCTCTTATGGCTTACTATAATTTCTCCAAGTAATAATATATTTACCAAAACAAAAATGAAATATTTCCTAAAATCACCCTAAGTTACAATTTAATAAAACCTAAACAATATCTCTTTAGCAGAATTTAGAGTATTTTTAGATATATGCCCATAAGTACTATAGCTAGAACACATTGTTTCATTTCTATTTTTTCTTTTGAGAAACCACCATATCCACTTCCATAATGGGTTCACCAATTTACTTCATCATCAATGTTAGTGAGAGTTCTTCTCCTATCAAACCCTTACCATTATGTATGGTTAACAGTTTTCTTGATATTAGCCACATATTCTTTTATAGGTGGACCATTGTTTTAGGTCTTTATAGACATGCTTGTTTAAACTGGAGTATCTGTAGGAGTTGCAGAACTATTCTAAAAATGCCATGTGAACAGGGAAAATGTCATAGGAGGAGAGAGATAAGAAAGGTTAAATGCATGAGAAATGGAAGGTCAGGTAGAGGAAAGTTATCGGGAAGAATAAATAATACTAAAGAACTTTGAAAAAAGCCATATTGGAACCTATTTTTATAACCTTCCCAAAACATACATATCCAAATATAAAACAAATTTCTGTGCCATTAGTGTATATGTGGTGGGGTAATATTTGAGCACAATGCCTCTATCAGATAACATAGCCTATTGAACAAAAAGTACAATGATAGATGTGCATGGACCAGCACCTTGGAATCCATTCCTTCCAGAGGAACACCTAACCCAGTCTGTATATTAGGATGAAGAAATTGGACTTGTCTGGAGTGGATGCTGAGCTAATCCACCTTGAGACCTCTTGACCGTTCTGGGGAGGGGTGGGAGATGGGGAGGAGAGAGGCTGAAGATTGACCAGGAGGGATCAGGTGGGATTGACAAGGGGAAGAGAATAGGAACAAGGGGGTACATAGATAAAATATGAGACTTTATTCTATAAAAATAAAAAAAGAGGGAGTATGGTATGAATTTGAAATTATCAGATAATAACTTTAAGAAGTAGCCTATTGTTAGAAATATAATCAAAATAGATCACAGCAACTAATTCATAATTTTTTGAGAAATCTTGACATTATAACAAATGCTGACAATTAGGTTTCTTTTTTAAATGTGTGTGAACTATTTAATAAATATGAGTTTTCCAAATATGATTATACTGTTTTGAATAATATTGTACAAGGTATCAAATTCAATTATAGATACTTTGTTGCCTTAAAGTTTACTGAATAAGCATGATATATATCATGTTTATTAATATAATAATTAATATATATATTAATTTAGAAAAAATTATTTTCAGCCATGATTGCACAATCCTAGCTACAACCCTTTTGCTTTAGATGAGATTCCTGTTGCTAATCTTAAAGAGATTCCTGCCTTTTGATTTAGAATGGAAGAGAATAGCATCCATTTTATTCTGATATTGCTTGCCTTAATAAAAGGAGTTTACAGTAATGTTTCCTTTGGTTCAATTAAACATATTGGAACAATCACACAAGGCATCTTAGACATTCCTATTAAACACAGCATTTTCCCACAGAATAAATTTATACCAGTTATAATGCTCAGAGGATAGAGAAAAACACATGTGGTGTTTAAAATATTATTCTCTTTCCTTCAGGGTTTAAAAGGCAACATTTCCTAGTGGGAAACAATTTCTTTTTAGTGATATATTTTGAAAAATTCTGGATTTCATCTCAATTTCCAAACAAAGTTGAGAAATAAATGTTTGAGCAGGAACACACAAAAGTTAAAACAGAGCATGAAATTTTGAAACAGGAAGAGTTGAAATTGCTATTATCTGCATGACATTGGGAAAAAGTATATCTTTATTCAAATTCTTTCAGTATACATAGAGAAGAATATTACCACCTCAATTGTTTTGTGAGAGTTATTTGAGACAGATGTGGAAAAGATTCAATTAGTAAAATAGACAGTGTATTAGGCACAGCCACCTCACCACCATCTCTTTCCTGTTTTCATTTATAACTCTGAAGGAAGATAGTGATGTGCTCTTTTGGTTTTGATTTTTTTTAATGTTTAAGTGCTATATAAAAAGCAACCATATGCAACAGACTCTTATAACAATAGATTCTTTGAATATTGCACGTATATGCATCCCAGAGGCTGAATATAATTTTCTCCTTCTAAAGAGAAAATCCTAACACAAAATCTGGAGCTTACCAGGTAGATCTCACCTAAAAGCTGCCTCATTGAGGACCAGTTTTACTGGAAGTTGATATGCAAACTACCAAGGGAGATGCTCAACCAACAGTTTTACCCAGCAGTGATTGTTATGAACCACAATTAGTACCAGCATGGCAAGCATCAATAAGTGTCTAATAGTGGAATTCATAACTTGGCAATTCTCAATAGCTATAGAATTGGATATAAGTGCATATTCAATAGGAAACATATTATGCATGGCATTGGAAACATAGCCAACTACTAATGAATAGTGAGTTCATAGACCTTTGAGGAGAATCCACTGCTCCTACTTCACTAGAACAGAATACTTACTACCTACATTCTATATATTTATGCTTATATATAGAAATAAGCATAGTTATCACATCTCATCAAAGAAACTTCTCTTTGTAACAGGCTTAGACCATTATAAAAACCAAAAATTGGTCAAAATGCAGAGAAGAACTGATCATGTATCCTATCCTAATCAATATATATACAGCACAAGTCATGTAGAATATTAAAGATTCAAATATACTGTGAGATATTTGTTTAGAGATGCAAAAATGTGTTGCATTCTTTTATGTTCATTTGTTTAACTTTGTGAAGCTGTGTTAATTTTCCTGCCTAAAACAACTAATTGGTCTATTTAAGAGCTAAATGGCCACTAGCTAAGCAGAAGAAATGATAGGTATGTAAGAAGGAAAAAAAAGAAGAATATAGAATAGAAAAAGGTAAAAGCTGAGAGAAAATAAGTAGATGGACTGACTTAAGAGAAGCAAGCTAAAAATATGCTAAGCTAAGGCTGGGCATTCATAAGAATAAGTCTCCGCGTAATTATTTGTGATCTGGGTAGTGGACTCCAAAAAGTAAAAATAAAATAAGAAACAAAGTCATAAACATAATATAAGGCAACATCATGGAAGAAGAAAGAGGAAGACTTGAAGAGCCATAGGACCAGGAAATCTGCTAATATTCTGTCTCATAGAAATAATGGGGAAACTTAATACATGATTCCTCAACAGCAGTTCTGCTTAACAAAACCGAATAAGGACAAAACTACTAGGCCTGCTGACATGGAAGGGGAAAATTTCTAAAGGCCCCACCCTAGACAAACAACTGTGGACAACTAAAGAATGCAAGGAGCTGGAAGACTGGTCTTCCCTAGAGACAAGCCCATGATAGGTTATCGATTACCAAATGGTGAACTCTGTAATCATAAACAGAAAATGATATTAAAGGGACTTACTACACGAGTTGTTTTTAGTTTTATAATAAAAACCCAAAGGAAGTATAAGAGAGCTAGAGAAACAAACCACAGCCACTTCTTCCTCACCAACTCCTCAGGCTTGACCAAACAAATCCTCAGATTCTAACTTTTCTCTCTTCAGACCACCCAGGAAATGTCCTGGAAAGTTGAAAAACTCTCTAATTCCCTTCTGCTCAGTTATCTCAACTCCTTCATTCAACATTTCTAAAAGAAGGATTAAAGGTGGGGGTCACCACTTCCTGACCTTCTTGGCTTGGCTCTGTGGTTGATTTTCCTCTGATATTGCAGACTAATTTTATTTGTGTGTGTGTGTCTTTTTTTATTATTATGAATAAAGTCACAATTTCTATCCGTGTATGTCCTTATTAAAGGTCCCTTCTCCCCGCCCCCTCCAGTCACACTCTCTTCTCCACATCTCCCCATTCCTCAACAGCAAGGAAAGGAGATCCCAAGGTCCCAATGTCCCAATGTCCCAAAATGGTTTAGTTCAGTATCCACTCCTGGCAGATCCAGTTTCCTCACTCCAACATCAAGACTGAGTCAGGTGTTCCTCAAAGAGGGAGTGGGATCCAAGGTGCCAGTCCAAGGTGTTTCAGATCCAAAGCTGTTCAGTGATTGTGGTTTGTAGCTTGGACATGTTTTGCTTTTTGCTTTTTTGTTTACAGTCCACTAATGTGTGAGTACATCCCCTGCTTACCTTTCTGGGTTTGTGATACCTCACTCAGGAGGATATTCTCCAAATCCATCCATTTTTCTGCAAATTTCAGGATATTTTTTCTTACTGCTGACAGTTTGCTAATCTATTCTTCTGTTGAGGGGCATCTAGGTTGGTTCAAGGTCCTTGTTATTACGAATAATGCTGCTATGAACATAGTTGAGCTAATGTCTTTGGAGTGCGAATGTGAGTCTTTAGGGTATACACCCAGAAGTCGTATTGCTGGATCATTGGGAAGACTGATTCCCAGTTTTCTCAGAAACCACCATACTGCATTCCAGAGTGGCTTAACAAGCTAAAACCAACAATGGAGAAGTCTTCCACCTACTCTGCAACCTCTCCAGCATAGGTTATCTTCTGACTTTTATCTTAGCCAATCTGAGAGGTATCAGGTGGTATCTCAAAGTTGTTTTGATTTGCATTTCTCTGATGGCTAAAGAAGTTGAGCACCTTTTCAAGTGCCTTTCAGCCATTCATAATTCTTCTGCTGAGAATTCCCTTTCTAGTTCTGAACCTCATTTTTTGATTGTGTTATTTAAAGTTTTGGGCGCTAGTTTCTTGAGTTCCTTATATATTTTAGAGATCAGTCCACTGTCACTTGCAGAGTTGGTGAAAATCTTTTCCCATTCTGTAGGCTGTCATTTTTTTTTCCTATTGACGGTGTCCATGGCTTTACAGAAGCTTCTCAGTTTGATGAGCTCCCATGTATTGACTGTTGTTATTAATGTCTGTGCCACTGGTGTTATATTTAGGAAGTGGTCGCCTGTGTCAATTTTTTGGAGGATATTTCCCACTTTCTTTTCTATCAAGTTCAGAGTGGCTGGGTTTATGTTGAGGTCTTTGATCCACTTGGATTTGAGTTTTGTGCAGGGTTGGATCTATTTGCATTTTTCTACACACTATCAACCAGCTATGCCAACACTACTTGTTAAATATACTATCTTTTTTTTCCATTGAATATTTTGGGCCTCTTTGTTGAAGATCAGTTGTTCATAGGTTTTTGGGTTAATGCCTCAATCCTATTCCATTGATCCACAAGTCTGTTTTTATGCCAGTACCAGGCTGTTTTTATTACTGTAGTTCTATAGTATAACTTGAAGTCTGGGTTGGTGATGCCTCCTGAGGTTCTTTTGTTGACCAAAATTGTTTTGGCAATCCTGGATTTCCTGTTTTTCCAAATGAAGTTGAGTATTGTTCTTTCAAGATCCATAAAAAATTGTGCTGGTATTTTGATGGGCAGTGCATTGAATCTGTAGAATGCTTTTGGAAGAATTGCCATTTTACTAAGTTGATCCTATTATTGTATAATTAATGAAATATACAAATATGTGCATAATATTTGTGTCTATTGTATTTCATATATGCATACACTAAGAATTCTGTCATGAGCACCATTTTACTATGACAGGTAAATTTTCAAATTTTGCTGTCTAGTCCCACAATTTTTTTTGTATGAAATTCGTTGAGAACTGCTTATATCTTCCAGTAGTTCTGGTTACTAATATGATACCTTACATGCATATCAACTGCATTATGCTATGACAGGTGACTTGATACAGAATATTGTCAAAGACTTGTCATTGTGCGATTCTTAAATGACTCAGCACTTCATATCACTGAACCTGCAACACATATTTATTTTTCACATACATTTCTTTCTAGCTTTGCTTACTTTGCATTATGATTTTCATAATGATTGCTGTGTCTTCCTTTGAATAATACTCTTAATTAATTTTTATAAATGCTCTGAGGTCCTGACAGAGTATGACTGAAACTGATATTTTGTTTTCATTGACTTCTTTAATATATTTTTCATTAATCTTGTTTAATCTTTAAGCACTTTTGTAGACACAGGCTTTCTTTGTTTTACTGCTAAACAATATAGTCTCAAAGGCTTACAAATTGGCAAGAAAAAATATGGAGAATTTTTATTCTAGCTAAATATTCTATAAGACCCATTTTTTGTTTCTTCTCTTATTCTTCATTTTCTAGAAATATATATGTAATAGAATATCTTTCTGGCACTTAATATTTTTGTATATCATTTTACAATATATTTTTATTTCCCCACTTACATATAAATTATTTAAAGGCAGAAATTTTGTATTGCTAATGATATAAGTAATATAGATAAAAGGAATCAAAAGTATAATAGAATCTAAAATTATGACACATTCTGATGCTGAGTCAGCATAAAGAAAATAATATGCCATGGTCTCCACAGGTTTTTCAGGTCCTAGAGAGCCACAGATAGTGAGGTATTGACAGGCATAGAGTAGTCAAAGAAATATTCCCAAGATAAAATTATAAACTGTCTTTATTTTTCCAGTTTTATTACCATAAGTAATTATATAAATGTGCACATAGATGCCAAATATCTCTGTAAGCCACAATATTAAAAACTACCCCAGGCAGACAAGAGAGAAGGAAAACTATCTAATAGTCAATAGATCAAGATGTCTATTGTCTGATTTAGGGAGGTTTAGAGAAGCTTCACAGACTCCCTGAGTTCTTACTGCTTCGTTTGTTATTGGGCTTGTTCATCAGAAAGGTTAAGAGCAAGTCTCTGCTGCCTTTTGCTGAGGGGAGTCTTTGGAAAACCCTCTAGGAACAAATCTTATGTCTAGTTGAATTTTCTGGTTTCTTTCTTTATTATTCATTGTCTCTGATATAATCTTTGTGTGTGCTCACTTTAATTACTTGATGGTTGTCTTTACATGTCTGGGGGACTTTTATTGTCTCATTTTAACATAATTAAGCAGGAAAAAAGTTCTCTTTTCACTAGAAAGCATTCTTATATTCAGGTGTCCACACTTTTAGAGGTTACAGAGATGACTTAGTAGTTGAACTCATATTTCTCTTACAAAGGGCACTTGGTAGGTTCCTAGAACATGTATTAGGTGGCTAGCAAACACCTGTAACTCTAGCATCAGAAGATTTGACACAATTATCTGCATTTCGTGGGTATCAATATGTACTTGTGTGCATACACTCACACAGAGAATCATGCATAAAAACAATAAACACTACAAATAGATTTTACAACCCTATCTTTTAAATTATATTCTCCCTTTATTTTTATAGAATGCCAATGACTCTGTATTATATAGATTGTTTATGTACACTCTCATTTTGTTTCCAATTTAGATGACATAAGCTTTGTAAACCATGTTTACAATGACAAATCATTTACGTTTTCACACTAAATCTATCCTTCATCTTGTATAATCAAAACTGTCAAAAAGATAAAAGGAGCAAGATGAAGGTAGAGGGAAGTACTTATATTTCAAACATTCAAAACATTATTTTTTTACCTATTTCTACATAAGCAGAGAAAATCAAATGAGAATAATCAGAAATTGAAAGATATTTATTTCTTTTTTTTTAAAAAAAAAAAACATTTATTTATTTATTTATTTATTTATTTATTTATTTATTTATTTATTTATTTGCCTTGGTGTTTTGCCTGGAACTGGAACTACAGACAGTTGTTAGCTGCCATGTGGATGCTGAGAATCAAACCCGGGTCCTCTGGAAGAGCAGACGGTGCTCTTAACCGTTGAGCCATCTCTCCAGCCCCAAGATATTTATTTCTTATAGTACACATTTTATAATAAATCTAGAATTATTCTATTTATATTCCAATATTGCCATGTACATATACATGCATGTGCGTGCACACACGCCCCACCCCACCCCCACTCACATGTAATAGGTTATATTTTTTTAGAGTTTAGTGTTTCAGGCTATATATTTTGGTAGAACTTGAGAATTCTTATGTTCTTTTTTTAAAAATATGTAAATAATATTTTAAAATTTAAATCAATGGGCACAAGGCAAGGTAAAGAGGCTGGGACCTGAGACTACCTCACCAGGCCAGAAGAGTCTGATGCTCAGCCTCTAATAAGTAAGTCTCCTTAGTTAGACTTTCCTTATACTATCCATGGAGTTTGTTTTTCTTTTTTTTCCTTTTTTTCTGTATATTTATTATTATTATGATGATGATGATGAACAAAGAAGTCACACTTTCTATCCCTGTATATCCTTATTCAAGGTCCCTTCCCCCTCCTGCCACATTAGGTCATTTTTTTCTTCTCCACAACTCCCCATCCCCTCCCTGGGCAGGCAGCAGACAGTCCCATGGTCCCACTGACCCAATATTATTTAGTTCAGTCTCCACTCCTGGCAGATCCAGTTTTGTCCCCCCCGCTCCCTCAAGAGTGAGTCAGGTGTTCCTCTAGGTGGAGTGGGATCTAAGGAGACAGTCCAGGGTGCTTCTTCTTGGGATCAGAAACATCTTATGTTCTTTTAAAGCATTGTTACTCAATCTAAATAGAATTAAATAATTTCCCCTTTCTTTGTTTGCTCTCATGTCCTGCCACTTCCTTTGAAATTGGTTACCTTTTTTAAATTTTTATTGTTACAGATGAACATATATGGTCTAATAAAAATATAATTGCAAAGTGTTGAATCCATATAGTGTTGCTTTTAGTGTATTTTTTAGGGCTAGCCAATGGTATTGGATAACGTCTTAGAGGATAATCTAGGGGGAAGAGGTATGCTCCCTTTCTCATTAGTCAGTTGCCTATATTTATTTCCCTAAGGGATTGAACCCCTAAGATTTTACTCATTGAACAGTCCATGTAACATAGAATTGTTATTAATCAGATCTTGATTAAACAGCAATACTGTTAAGATTTTTATTGATGTAGAATCCCTGTAATATCTGAAAAACATACTTTAGAAACAGACTTCCTGGTCATTTGGCCCTTACAATCTTTCCATCTACTGATTTGTTTCCTGAGACTTTGAAGCAAGAGTGTTCTAAAGCTGTGTCAGTTGCACTGAAGCACATGATGGTCAGTTCTTGCATTTTGACTACTCTTAGATTTCTGTAATCATTTCCCAGTGTTTCAAAAAAAAAAAAGCATCTTTGATGAGGGATGAAAACCACACTTATTATGTGTATAAGAATAAGTATTTAAAAAGCAGTTCAGAGTCATACAGTTTAAACAAAGTTTCAGGAATGAAGTGTCTTCTAAGAACCATGACTTGACTAGGAATTGAAAGTTGCCTGTGTTGTAGTTCCAGGCATGATTTCTTTCCTGTTTCATGTGCTTGATTCCAATAGGGTAGCTCTTTGTTGTTGTCAATGTATAAATGCCACTAAAACAACTTTTGGTATATATTGCCTTGAAAATCTCTATGTTTAAAGGCACTATATCTAAATGGGATTATTGATTATATTCTTTTCTTAGGAGCATGTTTAACAAGTTCCTGGACTATAAAAGCAAGCCCTAAGAAAAGAGACTTTTAGAAAGGATTCAGCTTGAATTGTAAAAATCCTGTATCCAAAATATGTAGTGTCTTCTGAAATAGAAATAATCCACTCTAGATTGCAACCAAAGGCAAAAACAGCCTATATTTTTCAGAGAGTTTGATGGATTTCCCCTGACCAAGTCAAAAGGCAGCTTCTTATGCTTGGTACTGGGTATTTTTATTAGATGTCTGTGGCTCTTATGTAAATTATTATCTTCCCTAATGCCATAATGGCATTCATACTGTTGATATAAATGTATATATGTTATCTTAAATAAATATAAGATAATATAAAAACTTGTGGCTATTGAAAACATCCTCACTGTCCTGTTGCTTTTTCACTACCTTCTATGTTCCCTTTTCCACCCTGTAATAACACCTTTTCCCCTACTTTTCCAATTTATCTCTTTATATCATGTATATCTTCTAATCTACAAAGTTCTTAATGAATGTATTAAAGAAATATCTGTACCAATAAAAGCAATTATTAGAAAACGTATTTTTATCTATATGTAAATAAGACAAAGTTTAATAAAATAAAAATAAATTAATTTGTTAGTCATATTTTTCCAACTTTAATGTGTAGATCAGCATAGTTATATGGGAGCCTTCCTTTTCCTTTCAAATGTATATGTATACCACTTATTCACAGACATAAATGAAAATAAATCTCTATCTCTTAACAATGTACTCTATTAGTGGTGTCTGGGGATTAACCACCAGGCATAGGAAAAACAATACAAAACAAAAAGATTTAAGGGTATATACTTGAGTGGTATGTGAGCCCACTGCATCACAGAATAGTTATCTGGTATTAGATAGACTACTCAGAAGAATGTTGCCTCATGAATAGAGAGTCATTATCAATGTATGTGGCATGGATTTTTTTTTTTTAAATAATGAGGAGAAGCCTGGTAGCTTAAGCCTGTAACTCCTGCTATTCATGAAGCTGAAGCAGAAGGCACGTAAACTTAAGTTTTTCCTAGGATTGGGTAAGAGACAACGTACAACATAGAAACTTAATGTGATTCTGTTGTAGCTTAGTGATGCATGCCTATAACTCCAGCATTCAGAAAGGAGAAGCAAGAAAAAGTTTATTTTTATTATTTTCTATAATATTTTGAAACTTAAATATATTTGACCATACCCCCTCAAGTCCTTCAGGTCCTCTGTTTATCTATCTTTACCTATGCAACTTTAAGTTCTTTGAAAACCAAAACCAAAACGATTACATCAAAACAAAATAAAATTACATCATACAAAAAAGTATAACCAAATAAAGGCACACACACACACACACACACACCTACACACTTAAGTATGGAGTCTGTTATATATTGCTTAACTATTCCTGAATGTGAGTATTAACCTGTTTTGGATGATATAACCAGTGCCACTTTAATAGAGAAAGCTAATTTGTCTTTTCCTAGGGTGAATAAGTGATAGTTCTGTTGTTGACTAGATTCTCATTTATTTATTCATTCATTTTTAATAAACCAAAATGAAATAAAATAAGAAAAAAAACCTATCACTTTGAAGTTGGATAAGACAAGCGGAAAGAAAAAAGCCCAAAAGAAGGCATGAAAAGCAGAGTCCCCTCATTTTCTTATTTAGGAATCTCCTAAAAAAAAAAAAAAAAAAAAAAAAAAAAAAAAAAAAAAAAAAAAAAAAAAAAA
>PVIH01001973.1:101988-140432 GCA_004025045.1 Sigmodon hispidus | reverse complement strand
CAGTCTCTGTGGGTTTATATGAAAATGTTTACGCTGAGTAAGTGAGTCTTATCATCTTAATTTCCTCCTTGATCCTTGGGGAAGGGACTTGATCCTACCTTGACTGTATATGCCAGACTGAATTGACTCACCTTGCCTTGCCCTTTCTAGGGAATGAATAGGGATGAGGGGTGGCATGGGGAAAGGCTAGGGGAGGATTAAGAAAAGTAGCTGGAGGAGGTGGAAGGAGTGGTGGGAAAGAGAAAAAATAAATTAAAAATACATAAAACGTTGATTTACTAAGCAAAAAAATACAGGATCAAAATTAGGTCAGCAGGCTGGGTAACAAGTATTTTTATACACAATGAACCATCTTACCAGATTTTTCCTTGGCTCTTTTTACTTTTTTTTTTTTAAGTTTTGAAATAAAGTCCTTTTATCCATGTATCTCCTTGCTTCCCTTCCCTTTCCTCTCCCAATCCCTCCTAGTCAGCTCAGCATCCACTCCAGCCAAATTTGATTTCCTCATCCTAATATCAAGACTGGGTTAGGTGTTCCTCTGGAGGGAATGGGCTCCAAGGTGCCAGCTCACACACAGAAACTCAGTCTGGTTCACCCCTTAAGGCTCCACATACTGCCCGTGTCAATCGACAGTTGCCTATTCTTGGAGGGCCTAGCTCCTTTTCCGAATGGTTTCCCAGTGACTGTTTTTGATTCAGTGAGCTCACCAGGGCTCCAGCCAACCATCCCTGTGGGAATTTTCCTCATAAGCTCTATTCCTTTGCTCATATAGAGTCTCCTCTCCTGCTCTCAGCTAGACCAGGAGCACAGCCCAGTCCTCAGCCATGTACCCGTGCATCCACCTCTATTCATTGTTGGATGTAAGTTCTGTGATGGCACTTAGGGTGGTTATTCATTTGCTTATAGGGGAACTTCTGTCTAGGCAACACCTTCACTATTGGTTGTAGACCTAGCCAGGGATACTCGGTGAGTTCTTGGAGGTTTCCCTAGCACCCAGTCTCTTTCCAACCCCACATTGGCTTCCTCTATTAATATCTCCATCTCTCTTTGTACTTCCTTCTTTGCTGCTCCTTTCACTCAATTATCTCTTTCTCTCATGATTTGTTCCCACCTCGTTTTTCACTTCTTATGCTCAGCTGAAGTTCCATATTCTAATTTTTTATGTACCATTTTCTCCCATTTACAAATCACTAATATAAACTGATTCAGTTTTTTAAATTAATTTTAAATTTTGTCTTTTTCAAGTCAGTTATAGTTATGTTGATGAGTTTATTAAAAATTTTAGATTACATCATTTATACAATTCTTTATTCTAGATAAGGTACCTTATTCATCAAATTTCTCTTGACTATTCTTTCTTTGTAAGTGTATTATTACCCAAAATACACAATGGACATTAAATTGTTTCATAGGTCCTGGTAAAGATGGAAAAATCAATACTGACTATACGTAATTTCACCAAGAGCAATTCAAATATTCCTGTGTATCTGGCACCATATTCAAAATGGTGACTATATGTACTTTTCAAAATGTATTAGCATCGAACGTTAATTCAAAAAATTTTAAGAAGCTGAGTAAGACAGTGAATAAGCTGAATTTCATAAATTTCTTTTTGTGAGTTTTGTTATTGAAGCTCTGACACATAATAATCTCTCTAATCTTAATTTTTAAGTCATAATTTTTTAATGAATTGTGGTAATTTTAAGTTAATTTGAATTAAGGTTCTATTTAACTGAGGATCAAAAAGTAGAATTACAAAGTAAGCCAATGGAAAATTATAAAAGTTAAAAAATCTATATAATTAAAAAGAAAGGAAGAAAAATAAGACATGAAGAAATGAAATAGGAAGGGAGAAAGGGAAATTACGATCTGATATGAAGTGTATGTGAGTTCTCTTGAGGTATGCACATATGTTCATTGGGTTGTGAGTGCCTTTGCATATGCATGTGGAAGACAGAGGTTAATATGTCTTCAGTCATTTTCAAATTTATTTTATGAGGCACTGTTTCTCAATGAACCTAGAGCTCATGCTTCAGGTGTACTAAACATGTGCCAGGGGATTTCCTATCACGGCCTCTCCAGTTCCAGGTTCTCACTACTCTGCATAGCTTTATTCATGGCTTCTGAAGATCTGAAATCTGGTTAATATTTATAAAATAATAAAAATAAAAACCTTGACTAAGATGTCTAAGTTGATAAATATCTTTAACTTTTTTCTGACTTTTTAAAAAGTTTGTTAGTGCCCTTATTCAATTTTATTAGTTTAACTGTCTTCTTTTATTCTATTAATCAAAATTCAATAAAATTTACATAATTTCTTTATCAAATATTATCCTACTATTCTTATGTAAGTACCAACCCTTCCAATATATTATAAGATCTTGGAAATGAAACACTACAGTGTAAAAGTTATTTTACATTTAAAAAATAATGTGTTGTGATAGTTTAAGACAAATCATAGTCACATTCAATATAAGTAGACAGTTACCAGTAGATACATTTAGCTCAGTATTTATCATTCAACTAGTTCTATAAACCAAGATGAATTTGAAAAATGCAATGTTGCTGTTAATAGTTTAAGTTTTTCTAAGTAAGCACAGGTACCAAGGTCAGTAGGTGTTTAGCAGGTGGGTTATCTAAAAGAAGCAGTATCCTTAAAGTCTAAAGATAGCTAAGGCAGGTGTAGGATGCTGCCTGCATTCAGATGTTCATTGTCTCTTACATGTTGACACCAATTATGTTTTAGCCACTAGCTTCTTGGTGTTTCTACTTTCTTTAAATACATCCTTCATGTCTATGGAAAATTGCATCAATCTGCCTTTCTATTAGGACAATATTGTATACAATTAAAGTACCAAATAATTAACAAAATGTACAGTTTTAACTGGGAAAGGATATGTACCCTACACAAAACAAATCAATAAACTAAGCCAAGCCTTGACATTTTAATGAGAATCTTGTCTATAAGTGGGGAAAATAGATTTGGAGCTTTTGCTCCAAATTCGAAGCAAGTTGAGAGGTGAAGGATGTCAACAATTGCTGCCTAGTTGTTTTATTAGCAACAGTTACAATCCAAAACTGAGTCAAATGGCAGTTGTCAGGTTGTGAAAGCACAGCAGAAGGGGACATAATTCCAATCACTCCCCTCTGGAATACATTATAGTGAGTGCTCTTCTTAGGATAATGTGTCTTCCCACTAGGAAACATTACCTACACCTCTTATTGAGAGTTTTTTTTCCTCTGAAGCTTTATTTTTCTCATTTTATGAGCCTTTTAAATGCTTCTGTTGACAATGAATTCTAAATAATGGGCCCCAAGTACATTTAAAGTTTCCACTTGCTATTTTAAATTAATAACTTTGATGACAAAATAACTTTGGGGATTGTTTTATGATTTTCTGCATAAAAAGAAATTATGATGGTTTGATTTCTCTATCATTCTGCTTTCTATTCAATCTACTTATATCATCACTGCAGCTCAGAGAAAAACATGAGGATAAAATATCAATGTTTGCAAACAAAGATATCATGATGAAAATTACATGGTTACAATATTGTCCTTTTAAAAATAATTAGAGCTATTTTATACTCTCTACATACATGACTCATGCTTATCATTTATTCACTAACACTTATCACATGTACCATATCAAAGGACATTATACTCGCAAGAAGAATGTTACTTAAATAAGTGAACGGAATTGCAGATGAATATGTTTAAAGACTATTTTATATCATTGAAATGATTGTCAATTTGTTGTTAATGGCTTTTGGCCCCATTTGGGCCAGAGGTCATATTTCTCTATGGCGGCTTTTATTTTTTGAAAAGATGACTTAGATGCATATATTAACTTGATGTTGTTTGGCCTCTGTTTTAGGCATAATGTTAGATTTTTTTATTTTAATTTAATTTATTTTTATTAATTAATTGGCCTCATGGCTGTGGCAGTGTCCTATTTGGGCTATTTACATTATATATATATACATATATATGTATATATATATATATTTGTAGGCTGGGTGGAGATTGAGTTAACTCCACCCTCTTCTATCTGTCTCTGATTTTTCGTCTGTTGTTAGAGTGTTCCAACAGGCCAAAACAGTTACTTTATTCACAGAATGATTTTCACTGCATACAGATTAATGTTCCTTTTTTTAAAGTTTATGTATATTTTACATATATTGTATTTTGTTTAGAAGTTTTTTCTTTGAATTTGTTTATTGTGAGTTTGAAACTATTTTTTTTAATTAGAAGAGTTTTTAAAAGGTTCGTATTATTTTGATTATTTACTTTGTCTTTTTCGGTGGCTTTTCAATATGGTGGAAGTGTTTGTGTTTTTGTTTGCTGTGAGCAAACAGAGTGGACTTAAGAAATGTTATTATAAAATTGGTTTTGACTGTTTTTTTGTTTAATATAAGTAGAAAGTTTAATTTAATTATATTTATGTTGATTTTTGTGAAATTTATGTTTTAAGTTGTTTGTCTGTGCAGATATATTATTTTTAAATTGAAGCCTGAACATATTGTGGCATTTTTGTATTGTGATTTAATTTAGATATATAATTTAAAAGTTATTTTTGGTTTTGTTTTTGTGTTATAGAATGTTTTTTAAGCTTTTAAACTTTTTAAGGCTTTATGTGGGTGTTTGCCCCATGTTGGGACATTATCTGTTGTAAATGACTTTTGACCTCATTTGGGCCAGAGGTTTGACTTTGTTTGTATAGGCTTTTATTTCTTTAAAAAATGACTTAGAGGCTTATATTAATTTTATGTTTTTTGGCTTTCGTCTTTGGCATATTGCTAGTTTTTAATTTAATTTTTAATTTAATTTATTTTTTAGTAATTTATTTGTCATGTGGCTTTGTTTGTGGCTTGTTTGGGTTTTTTATATGGTTTTGGGGGGGCTGGTTGGAGACTGACTGACTTTGTTTTTTTGTTGTTGTTGTTTTTTTTTTATTTTTTATCCACTTTTATGGTGCTCTACATAGGCAAATACAGCGCTTTATTTACAGAATTGCATACAAAAAACAGTCCCACCACATCAATTATCTAAAAAAAAAAAATCTAAAGAATTACTACTCCTGAAAAACCTTATAGCACTCATGTACACACACACACACACACACACACACACACACACACAAGTTTGAATAGGGTTATCTCATAACACGGCAACAATTTCTCTACTATCACCACAAGCTGAAAAAAATAAGTGCCAATCATGGGTTATCTCTTTTTGAGCTGTTGGCAAGTGAGTTTCCCACCTAAACATTACAGGTTATTGCTAATGCACCTGCATATTTTCTAGAACTTAAAGGTAATAGTCCATTGCCACAGGAACTATAAAACTGAATCATAGAACATGGTAATATCAGGTTGATATTGACTAGGAACCTTCATAAAATAGTTCTTATACTGCTGAAATGTGTTATGTAACCTACTAGAAGTAAAAAGTAATTCATAATCATAACCAGCTGTGAACCATGTGACATACAATAATTCCTGGACTTGTAAGATTTGTCCACAAAAATAATCATTATATGACTATCAAAGAAGTAACTCATCTCTTTTTAAATGGATTTTAAGGCATGCTTCAGACTTTCAAAATAAACTAAGACAAAATGAATAGAAAAAAATTAACACAAGACCTAAAAATATGAATTAAAGAATATTAATTATGAAAATTTAGGAAGATATCAAATAAGAAATATTTCCTTTACTCATGCATTAGAAGAAATAATATTGCTAAGCATTCAGAATACAAAAATTATAGACAGAAGACATAACCACTGTTACTATAACTCCACCTAAAAACAGACACAAAGACCACTATAATGCAATAGAGATCTCCAAGAGCAAATATACGTAATAGATGTATACTTATGTGCTCTAGAAATACAATAGGGTAATATTTTATGACATTGAATAAGGCAAATTTTGGCAGTAAGATAATATTCACAAAAGACAGAAACAAAACAAAATGCAAAGACATTTAATTTCAGAACTGGAGAGATTGTTCAGTGATCAAGAGTACTTATTCCTCTGGCTACAGAAACGAGATGGATTCCTGAGACCAAAGTTATAGCTAAGAACCTTCTATGGTCATTCCATAAGACCCTATGTCTTATTTTGTCTTTTCAGACTTAATGTTACACATCCCCAGGCAAACATGAAGAAACACACACATACACACTCATACACACACCACACACACACACACACACACACACACACACACACACACACACGAAATAGAAAGAAAGAAAAATATAAAGAGTGAGGGAGGAAAGAAAGAAAAGGTAGGAAGGAAAGAAAGAAGTGAGAAAGGATTTTCATCAAAATAGATTGGGACTACTACAGAATATCACAGATCAATCAAAATGTGAACTGGAGGGGCTCATTCCCAAGGATACAGCTATAAAACACCCCCACCTGAGGCACAAATAACTTGGCTAGAAAAACATGTAAGAGCTATAGGATCAGGGGGCTTGTTAGAAGATTGTGTCTCGTAATGTCAGAAGCTGCAGCCATACAGCTTCACCAACATAATGTGGAAATGTCTTTCTGTATGCTGTGAATGAAAGAACTGTTTTGGCATATAGTGAGTGTAGTGGAATACTGGCTTTATAATAGGAGGTTTAGGGATCTAGGTGTATCCTAATGACTTCAGAAGACCCAGCCCATGTTGGAGTGTGCCCAGATGGGACAGAGCCCAGAAAGAAGAAAAGACTTGTATTTAAGAGATATTATGAAAAAAGTATTTGTATGAAAAAAGAAAAAAGCAGGTATATAGTACAGGAATGGGCTTAGAGAGAGAAAAGGGAAGGAAAATGTTGTAATTATATTATAATCCCCCAAATTAAAATAGTTCCATACAACAAAATACAGAATTAAAGAAAAATGTTTAAGAGAAGAGAAAATCCATGATAACTATCCATGTTACAAAACAATGATACTCCAAATATATGAGCACCTCAACAGCATAACAAGAAAAGGTAAATATTACAAAAAGAAAAGTATTCAAATGATTCACAGAACATTTCTCCCCAAAATTAAAAGTGCATGCAAGGAGTACTTATTACAATTAGCCTGCAAAGAAGTGTAAATCCAAACCATACTAGACATAATTTTATATGATATCCATGGCTATCATTCACAAATAATAACTGATGGGGAGAAACCAAAGTGAAAATATGGGCTAGCCATTTAGTTCAATGGTTGAATGATTGACTAGCAAGTTCTGGGTTCTGAGTTCTGTTCTCATTACTGTAAAAACGGAAAACAAATAAAATTGAGTAAAAGATGCACACACATACACACATACACAAATATATATATAGTATATATGTAAACTAATACTAAAATTATGGAGAATATCGTATATATTCCTCAAGAAATTTTGGGTAAAACTACAATCTGTCCTACCTCTTCCATTTTAGAGAATATTATCCAAAATAAAGAACATGAACATAGATAGCACAGAGATATCTGTATTCCTGTATTTTTGTAGCATTATATAAAACAGCAAAGATGTACAATTAGTCCAATGACTCAAATGATGAAAAATGTGGGACATACACAAGATGAATTTTTATTTAGGCATAAAGAATAATGAAATTGCTTCACTTGTTGGAAAATACATGGAATTGGAGCACTCTTCACTATTTGAAGTTATATAGAGAGAACAAGTGCAGAATGTCCTCCCATGCATGTTAACATGACAAAAGAAAGGTGATATAAAAATAATTTTAAAAAATAAATAAATTTTAGTTTATTAATACAAATTTAAAATCAATTTTGTTACACTATATTTTTACTCTTGTTTAAAATATGTTTATATAACTCATTAAAAATTATATATAATAATTTTCTATAAGAACTAAACTTATAATCATATTAAATTTTTATTAATATACTAAAATATATTTCAGTTAAATAGTCTTCAAACACTTCAAAAACCAACAAAATATAACATTTAAAATATTTGAAAAACTTTAACTTTTCTAAACAATAAAACAAGTCTACTCCTAACACTAATATAATTTAAAAAAATATTAAACATTAAAAAAACTTCATATAAAATTTACTTTATAACAACAATTAACCACTAAACAAAAAACTATTCTTATATTAGCTATTTAACAATATACTATACAAACTAAACATACAAATTCCATATAAAATAACCTTTAAACTTGAACAAAATAAGCCAAAATAATTCTTTAAGTTCTGACTTTACAAAAAAATATGAAATATCCTTTGAAAGACAAAAAAACAACTAACAAACTATAGCAAATTGCCTATATCACTTAAAAATATGCCAAAACCCTTGGCCTATAAACTAAAAATAAATGCCCCAATATTACAAAAAATATTAAATGACTATCCAAATAAACAAACAAGGTCTCTATCATTTTAAAATTTTAAAAATTACTTACACTTCCTATTTACTTAAATAATATTACATGCTTCTATAGTCTTTAATTAAAAATTCAATAATTACAAATATAATTTTTCTCAATTACTTTAAACAATATATTAAATATAAAACTAAACTCACAGAAATTTCTAACCCGTCTTTAGAAGTCTTAGTTTTAGAAAGAATATTATTTGAATTGTTGAGGCTGTGAGCTCAGTTTCTACAGCGGCCATTAAAGGGTTAGGGTTAGGCCATTAAAGGGACAGACTCATGATAAACAGTATATTATTTATAGGGCAGGTTTTGATAACTTGAAAACCCTTAGTAGTAAATTTGGAGTTTTGTTGAATGATGTGGAGGCATCTGACATATGGGAGAAAATGTCTTGAGGTTCAGTGAGCAATTTGAGTTCTTTAAAACCTTTTCAAATAGTGAAAAAATAGTGTTGAAATCTCTATGATTTATGCAAACGTGAACATATTGTCTTTCCTACACTGGTATCTTAGAAAGATATAGTTAACTACTTTTTGAAACAGCATGATTTTCAGTACAACAATGCAGCTGAACATTAAACTCTGCCTAGTTAGAGACTAAAAAACAGCTGAGTAAGAAGCCTTTGACTACTTCACCTTTTCATGAGTATTATTTTTATTTTGTAACATTGTGCACTGTAAATCAGGTTGGCATACCAATTCTGTAATGTGTATGACATTGTGTGTATAGATATATTTGCAATTTGTAAACTGCTAACCACTATTGCTTCTGGGTCTGTTTCTTGAAATTAACCAACATTCAAAGATCTAAATGCAATTAAAATTTGAGACAAATGCAAACTTGTTTTTTTTCTTGGCATTAACTAAGCAGGCTTACCTAAAATACTAATTAAAGAAGAGCCAAAAATTTGTAAGGAACATATAAGGAGGGGGTAAATTACTACAGAGTCAGTGTTTTATAGATACAATAAAGCACAACAGAAAAACAGAACAGTTGTATGAACTCAAAACAAAGTGAATCAAAGCTCAGGCACAAGATGGGTACATTATCAAAACAGATAAGATCCAACTATGGAGATGGTAGATAGGCATGAAGTTCTATCCTTAGCTGAGGAGTTAATGATAATTGGTGACTGTAGGAGAGGGAAAGTCATTTTTTAATGTTGCAGCAACTTGTAGTTGGAGCATACTTCAATAGATGACCTCATATCCAAAAACATATAGATCACACAAGTTGAAATTTATTGCTTTTAAAGAAAAAAAAGGAAAAAGTTGTTAGGTGGGGAAGAAGTTTAGATCTGGGCAGAGTTGGAGGATTGAATAAACATGATCAAAATGCATTGTATAAAGTTCTTAAAGAATTAATAAAACTTAGACAAACTACAAATAAATTGGGTTAAATATATAATGTTAAAATTATGCTTCTTAGTGATTTGGGTCTAATGGCTTCAAATATTAAATTTTGAAAATTAGCCCGAAGAAAGCATAAGTACCTGATTAAGAATATATAAAACACTTAATACATTTAATTAAATATTAAGAAAGATTTTTATCTTTATTGCTGGGCAAACTTAAAATAAAAATTACAGGTTTACTTGTAGGATTTACCTATATTACAGGGCACATTTGCATTGTTCCATTTAAAATTTACAGATGCTTTGTCAGTACTGACATAAGCTATATTTTCCTTTGAAATATTTTCTAAAAGATAGCACCTAATTTTGTAAATAATGTCACCACAGTATGTATTTCAGTAGTTTCAGTTCCTTTATTGATTCTTAATGAAAAGGGTGTGGGAATGGAAATGGGACACAGGAGGAATTTTGAGGAGAGTTTGGTGTGAGAGGATGGCAAAGAAGGGAGACTATGCAATAAGCATCTGCACAAAGGAAAAATGAAGGTGTTTGGAGAGAGTGAATAAAAATGTAGTGTGGAGGAGAAAGACATGCTTAGGATATTAATCAGTATCTGAAGAATAAAAAAAAGAGGGTAATAAAAAAGTTTATGTATGAGGCTTTTGTGTTGTCTCTCAAAAAAGTAGATGAGCTAAAAAATAAATATCTACAAATAGTTGTATCAAAGTAGTGGATAGGACAGTACATGCAGTTATTATGTTTGGTACAGGTTTTGTCATCTCCGGTCAAGAACAGTGATAGAATTCAGGTTATATTTTGTGAGAAAAGAAGGTAACTATCTCTTTACAGGCCTTGGGGAAACTCTGATGCCTCTGTCTTTCTTCCTTTATGTGGTATTTTAGATCTTGTTAAAGGGCAATTATACAGCTTTTCTCTGAATACTACATGAGAAGTATGAGTGAACATCCATTTTCATTTACCTCTGTGTAAATTAATAGTTTGTCAACTTGACCAAAGCTGGAGTCATATGAGAAAAAGAAAGAAAAAACAATCATAATTAAAGGAGTACCTCCATCAGAGTGTCTTGTAAGCAAGTTTGTAGGACATTTTCTTTACAGGTAATTGATACACCACAGCATGGTTCTGGTTTGAATAAGAAAGTAGGCTGAGCAACCCATGTGGATCAAGCCAATAAGCAGAGTTCTTTCTTAGTATCTGCGTCACTTCCAACTTCTGTATTCCTCCACTCAATTCCTTCAATGGCTTTTGTTAGTGTTAAATAGGAACTGTAAACCAAATAGGACTTTTCTCCCTCAAATTGCTTTCAAACAGTGTTTTATCCCAGAAACAGAGATAAACTTACAAAAATCTTCAAACCCAATGACTCTTTTCAGTCTAGCATTACACATTTTGTAAATGTATTTTTTCAAGCAAATTACGATAAAATCAATATTTTCCTCAAAGATAAATGTTAGACTCTCTCTCTCTCTCTCTCTCTCTCTCTCTCTCTCTCTCTCTCTCTCTCTCTCTCTCTCTGTGTGTGTGTGTGTGTGTGTGTGTGTGTGTGTGTGTGTGTGTGTGAGTGATTGTGGGAGACTGTTTTAATTATATGTTTATCATATTCTGTTTCTTTCAGTTTAAATGAGATCTTCCATAGTCTCTGGCATCTAAATATATTTCTGTAGTCCTCTTTGAATAGGTTTGGGGTATAGCCTTGCTGGAAGATAAAAATCACTGGGGGAAGGTCTTTAAGTTTCAAAAGTCACATATGATTCCCAGTTGTATTTTCTGTTTCTTGTTCATAGTTTGAAATATGAGTACCCAGCTTTCAGCTTCTGGATCCAGTTGCCACATATGACTGGTGAATACTTTCCTGCAGTGATGATAATAAACTTTTTTCCTTACGGCAGTATGTCTCAAATAAAGTCTTTCTTATATAAGTTGCCTTGGTCATGGTGTCTTATCACAGCCATAGAAAAGTAATTATATACTATTCATTGTCTTAATCTCAATACTTATAAATACAATTCTCTTATGATAAATGCAATGAATTATGTATTAGTTACTTTTTCATTGATGCTAGAAAATGCTTAAAGAACAAGGAGCCTATTTGCGCTTATGATTTCATAAAGAGTCCACAATGGTGTAGCAGACAGGGCAGCAGGCTTCCCAGAAGAGGAAGGTAAGCTAGCACATCATCAGCTCCACATAGAGGGCACAGAGGACAAATTTCAAATGGTACAAAATTTTGAGTTTTCAAAGTCTGTCTCTTTACTTTCTGCAAAATTCACTGGATTTAATTATTTGTAATAAAATTTTCTAACACCAAAAACCACAAAGTCCTCTATTTATGATGGGCTTTGCAGCAATGAATGTTTCTCAGTTTTATAGCTGAATTTAGCCACACCAGACTCCAGGTCTTCTTTCATGTATATAAATGCATTTGCACACAGCAGAGCATTCTGCAAGGCTTCAGCTTCCCACAACTGCTACAAATAGAACCAGTAACAATAGAACAAGTATTCTCAACCTAAGTCTATGTGTCATTATAAATACCACTATTGAGCTATGAAACTGTAGTAGATGAAACATGATGAGAATGCTGTATTGCAGCTGGTTTTTGTTTGTTTGTTTGTTTTTAATTCATCTCAAGCTACCAAATAAAACCTCTATTGCTAGGAATGAATAATACCTCATAGAATTTTTGGTTTATAGATTCCCATGTATATCCCCAAGCAACATGACCTGTTGCCAAGTTTAATTGTTGTTTTCCATAAGCTGATGGTAATACCTATTGCTGAAGAAATGACACATATAACTTATCGAATAAGGAAAAGCTTTGCTGTTTCCTCACCCCTACTGACTAATGATTATGATACTGTAAAGGTATACTTTTCATACTACCAAAAGACAAAGAAAATCATCAACTTAACTACACAAACTGCAACCTACAAAAGTGAAATATTTGTAAGATATGCTGTGGCAATATTTGCACAGATGGTATGGGAGTAACCAAGCTTTTAGGCCCACTCTGTGAATTGGGACCCATGTCTGACATGGTTAAGATTACCCAGAATCTGAGACTATTTAGGCAATGAGGATACAGATAAATCAAATGCCATTGTCCTGCTAAAGGAACAGCAATAATGTATCTTTACTGACATCCTGTTTTATCTATAATATAGTGCCCTGTTCAAGCATCTTTGCAGAAGATTCTTGTAACATCTTGGAATAAATAGACACAATGTACAACTAGATAATGAGCACACAAAGAGTAAGAGACTTTAAGGCAGTCAGCCCCAAATTAGATATCTTCCTTGAAACCTTCCATTTATGGTTGCAGGACCCATGCTGAAGAGGAAATAGAAAGTTGAAAGAGCCAGAGGTGATGGATGACACCAAGGAAACAATGCCTTAAACTAAGCCACATTGGGACCTTGGGACCTTCTGCACTTGTTGGGGAGGAGATGGGGAGATGTGGAGAAGAGAGAGTGACTGGAAGGGGCGAGAGGGTGATGGGAGCTTGAACAAGGATATACACGGATAAAAAATATGACTTTAGTCATAATAAAGAAAAAAAGAAGCAGACACAAGGGGACAGACGGACACCTGAATGCATAGATATGCTTTCAGGTCATGAGGCCTGCACAAATTCCAGCCAGATGTGGTCCTAGAAATGAGATGAAAAGTGGGCACAGGCTCCTACCTCTACCAAGAAGGCAAGCAATTAAAACCCATTTGCAAAGCAAAATTTCATTTCTCTGTGTTGTCTCAGTGGGTATATTAGCCACACTTGATGTAGACATTAATCACAGCAGTAGATTATCATCATAAAATAGACTCTGGTATTTCTTCAGGCCTTAAAATTAATTTTTGCTTTGAATGCTTTTTTTTTTAACTTGTTGAACTTTTGCTTACATATTTTAGGTCCTCTTTTCCTGAAGATTTTGTGTCACTGTGTGTATTTTTTTTAAATATGTGTTTTGTTTTTAAAGAATGGACTTAAAGTTAGAAGGTGGGGATGTGGGAAACATCTGTGAAGTTTTGGGAGAGAGGAAGTTACAATCAGAATATATTGTATAAAAATTTGTTTCAATTAAAATAGTAATTACTAACATTACTACATCCAAGAAGGTTTTAAGGCTCTTATTTTTTTATACTTTTTGTTTTGAAGATCCTAATTGTATCATCTGTCCCTTCCATTTCCTGTATGTGAATTCTCCCATATTCTCCTCCATGTCACATAGTTTTTTAATGAAGTACAATGAATGTAAATGTACACATTAAGTTTGCTGACAGCATATAATAACATTTAAGCATAGACATAAAACTTAATTTAGGAACTTACATTTATTTTTCTGCTCTTCATAACACACATATACTCTCCTAAATTATAAGGAAACAGATCTCTTTCTCTGCCCTTACTCTTTGTTCAAATAATTACATTTCCTTGATAAACTACAACTGGTGCTGACTGTTGTATATGTTTCAAAACTAGCGACAATGTGTCTGTTAATTTGGGTGTTAAATGAGCTAGATGTAAATTCACACCAGAAGAAGATGAAAATTTTAAAGTACTAAAATGGTATTTTATAAAAACAGTATTTGTAGCATTTTTTCCACATTCTTTGAGTATAAATTCCTCGGTTTTCCTTCCAAAATGGAACCATGGACTGGCCTAGAAACAGCTGCTGGCTTCTCTTTGCTTTCTCCCACAGCTTGTTTGCAAAGAAGACTTCTTGGTAGCTGGAAGTGAGAGCTGGAATGGCTAGGACAGTGGTTTTCTTCTACTCTCTGATTGTAGTGGGATAAAGCTTCTTAAAGCATTTGCAATTTTTTAATTTTAAAATATTTGTGAATTTAAAAAGTGGAATATAACTTTATGTTTTATAATAAAGGGACAGTTATACATTTTGCTGCGACCCTCAGTGGTCTCAGGAGTTACTCTAGAGTTTTAAAGACCTCAAGTCAGGTATAGCCTAGATTTGCAGCTTTGATGCAGAACAGATTTTGCAGAACTAGCCAGTATAATAAAGCAGAGGTAGACAGAGATTTTTAATGTAGGCTTATGCTTGTTTGAGATTCTCAGGCAATGTCAGGGAATAGGAAGAGGCCCTGCCTGAGGCTATATAAATTCAGGCCTCAAGCCTGGGTCATTGCTATTTTGATATAAAATATCTATATGTAAAAGGAATAGTCAGTCTTTATAGCAAGTATTGTCAATTCTTACTGGCAGGCAGGGGGTGATTTAATCTGACTCTAGCATGAGAGTCTCTTTTCCCTCTTGTGTTTACAAAATTTCTCTATCATTCTGTCCAGAGTCTATTCAAAATTTCAAATATTGAAAATGTGTTATTAAAAGTGTGGTTTCTCTTTCTCAGTCATTTATTAACTGTTTCATAGCTATGGAAAATCATGAGGCTGCTGAGTCAATGAAGCAATTGTTTGATTCTTAAAATGATACTGGGTAAATATGGTTGTTTAAGATTTACGTTGCTTATGTTGTGTAGATTTATTTGTTGGCAACTTGGGAAAATGTAAAGTAGCAGCCTGTAGCCAAAAATAATATAAAATAATATAATTCACTGAAACCTGGAAACCTGAGTATAAATAATTAAAAATGTTCAAGGTTTTTATATTTATTTGTAAAATTTGATCTTTCATTAAAACAAGGTTGCAAAATATACACAAGAAAATCTAATATGACAGAATTCATTCATTTTAAAAATACCATTGTTCTAATAGAAAGACATCAATGTAAACCTGGAACCTAACCTCTGTATTTAAAGCAATAAGACTTTCCTAAAGATATTGCTCAGATATTAGTAGTATTGTGTAATTGACTTAATAGACAAGATGTGATACTTTGTTAAACCATTATTTATGTTTGCATTTCACACTTTTGGCTTCCTGGAAAATTGTCTTAACAAAATCAAGTTTCATTTAATCATCAGATTTTGTTGAAGTATTTTAAAATCATTTTTAAAGCAACTTATTTAAAGATTCCTTTCAGTCTGTAACAGAGCCTTGATGTTGCCAGCTCCTTAATGTATAGATGTGTAGATGCCCTTCTTTCTATGGAATTAGAGACTGGTTGACTTTCAATATTTGTAAACATGTACACAATTATTTAAGTTTTGAATTAGTTTTACCTTTTCTGATTGTATTTTTGTGATGCATTATAACAAGCTCTGTTTTAAGATTCTGTAGAAGTCTGAAAAAGCAACCAGAAAAATATACTTAAGATACTGAGATGGGTCCATACACCAAGCAAAATGAACGTCAGGCATATTTCATGGAAGAGCCACTCTTTCTATTTCTCTCAGTTGCTTAAAATCGGGCCTAAAGGACTTGTCACTAACTTCTTGACAACTTTTACTTACTTACATCCTCCGACAGTCTACCGTGTCTATATTGACTTAACTGGGACAAATCAGTTTCCTGATCATTATGAACCCTTGAGAATAAATTATCAGGTACTTGAGAATAGAGTACCAGTCATTGATATTGTGAGAGTATTGTTCAAAGCCAAAGTGGGGATTGTCAGAGTTGAAGTCAGAGTACTCATGATGGACATGGTAGCACCTGTCTGTAATTCCAGTACTTAGGAAGTTGAAACATGTGGATCATGTTTCAGGTCAACCTAAGCTTCCAAAGAAACCCTGCCTCAAACCAAGCAGATGGAATGACTCATACCAGCCCTTCCTAAAGTAAAAAAATTCTAATCAGTTACGGGTTATGCAGAAATATGTTCTTATGCTCTGTAGCTTGTTACTCACAAAATATTCTAACTTGGATTCCTCTTGTATTCTGTTCATGTTTGTTTTAGGTACAGTCATATTTCACCTTGAGATTGAAGTGATAGAAAAATAATGAGAAAATGAAAAGGCCTATCTGAAAAGAATAAATATACTTTGAAGAGATAGATATGCTCCCCTGCTTTGCTATCAAACTCTTAAAAAATGAACCCTAAGAAATAAAAATATTCTCAGTAATATGCATGAAGAGAAAAAGAAAGTTTAAAGTCCTGGAAAGACAGAGGAGGATCTCATCTCCTTTAGGAAGATTTACTATTTGTCAGATGACCTTGAAGGATAAACTTGAAACTGAGACAGTCGTAGGCAGGGGTCACACAATGGCAGTCCTACATATTTAATGGGTCTCTTGCCTTTTAGTTTAAAGTACTCTTATGTCAAGACCTTGAAGATGGGCTTGGAAGGTAAGTTCATTGAAGCCCTTTGTCACACCTTCCAATGTGGTCACATAGAATAAATTTTCTTTTTCTGCTTTCCCCAAACAGCAAACAGATATCAATACATATACTGTACTTTTTTTTTTAACCAGGTTTTAATAGAGATATTTAGCTTCAAATACTTTATTATGAATAAATTCCTGGGTAAATTTATTTCTCCAATATATAGAATAATAGAGTCATGTCAGTGTTCTTACACATGTAGGCTGAGCTGAGCTCATTGATAATGTTTAGAATCTTATGTACGTAAAGTTGTTCTTCAGTATATGCTGTTTTCAAATTATGATGTGTTTATCAGGGCAAAATGTCTTATAAGTCAGAGAACCTGTAACCTGTAACTAGGGTAGAGTTTAGAAAAATAGATGGAACTGAATGAGACACAAACACACACACACACACACACACACACACACACAGAGAGAAAGAGAGAGAGAGAGAGAGAGAGAGAGAGAGAGAGAGAGAGAGAGAGAGAGAGAGACCAAAAAGTTGGGTTGGTAGCAAAGTGGCAAGGTGGCTATTATTTGAGGAAAGTTCAGGGAAGGGAATGACTATAAATAAAATATATTGTATGAAAAAAATTAAAATAAATTGAGCACTCACACACATGCATTTTCATATTTTTAGTCACTATATGCTTCTTTCAAAATGGAAGTTATTTTAACTAATTCATTTTTTATTTTGTGTACATGATCTTATCATGGTGTGTATATCAGCAGTTCATGTGTGCAAGCCAGATGACAAAATATAACTGCCAAACTGTTTTACAATGTAGGAGCAGTCTTCTATTCTCTCAAATGGTTTAGTTATATACAAGATAATTTCTAAATTATCTAGATAAAATTTCCTTTAATTTATGAAAATGGTATTTTTCCTAACACTATATATAATGGTTTTTATTTCTATTTTGTGCATTCTAATTGATGAATCTAGAGGGCAGGTGAACACTTCCTGAATACTTAGCATTTTATATCAAATGGAATTTACACACATGAGGAATGTTCCTATTATAGTTCCTCACTCAGATATATTGACTTAAGTTCCTAAGTAGAAGATAATCAACAAACATGATTTTATTGCAGGTAGTTCAGGCCATCTTTGCCAATTTAAGCTTTTAGGCATCCCATTACAGATTGCTATGTTCTGATAACTATGTCTTTTTGCCTGTGATCATCATAGTTCTTGAAGAGCTGAACCCATGCTTCATATAAACTCTCTTTATAGCCTACAGGCACAAGGCAGCTGGATCTTGTACAAGTGCCTGCTGATGTCAATTGGAGTTTGGCTGCCTGAGGGCTGCAGCATCCAGCCTCAAGTCATCTATTATAAATACTTTTGACACATCAGATTCATACATACTCTGCTACAGCTAAAAAGATAAATAGTTCAGACTTTTCTCAGTTACTACATGTCTCGAAGGAAAACAACTTCCTAAAGTGATCTTTTTTTCACCCCAGATACACTAGGGTATTATGGTGGTCCGCCAAACCTGTGTTTTCAGAACAAAGCCGTTTTCTTGTTTCAGAAAGCTGTATTTAAGAAAGTCAATTTCCACTTATTTATTACACATAAGGGCATTTATTTTTGCTTGTGAAGACAGAGATGGAGAGACAGAGAAAGAACTTAGATGTATTTTTGACAATCTAATCCAAAAAAATCTGCATTTTGTAATGATTCACATAAAAAAACAAAAAATACAAAATTTGAAGTCACACACAAACTTCTCTTGCAATTTTAGTCATGACTTTTATTGTTTCAGGGTTTCTTTCATTTTTAAAATTTTTTCTAAAATATATTCAAATATAACATTTCAAGCTGTGATTCCTTTTTTTAAATTTATGCCCAGAGCAGAGAAAGAAAATTTCTTTATGATTTGTCTACTTTGTATTAGGCAAGATGAACCACTCTTTGGGACCAAAATACTTAATACTGATTTTAATAAAAGATTAATTATACAAAATATTTATGAAATAATTTGACTTTTGTTTAGTGACAAGAACTTAATTGTCTAAATGTTCCTTTTGTACAAAGTATTGACTAATTATTTTGCTTTGTGTAATTCAAAATGAAAACCACAGCACCATTCAGTGTCATTTAAAGAAATTAATAGAAATATTTGCTTTACAAACATTTCAGAATAGATTAAAAAGCTTTTATATCAAGGTTTATCAAAGTAGTCACTTTTCCTTTTTTGTCTTTTTTATTCATCTTATATTATTTCAGATAATAAATTCTACTTTCATGCTTATTATCCACACATAAATGCATATTACATAGTGAGATAATATATATGTGCAGGTAATATTGTTTTATAGGCACATAAACACATTATCTGCAAATGAAATATTCAATTATTTAAAACTCACATTGTATTTTCACAGATGAAGTACAACTAGACACATAAAGAACATTTTCTCACTGTGGATTTTTTTTTTTTGTGCAAACTGTTTGTTTCTGTGAGTGGCAGTAAAGCAGAAATAATTCTGTGGCTACTTATGGTTAATGAGTCATGACAAATCTAAACAAGCAAATCATTCAGTAGCATCAGATTTGACCATGCTGGGCTCTATATTCTAAAAGCCCAATTATTGGAGCAATTAAGCAAAAATGTACTCAGACTAAATGCTTGGTCATCATCGGAATGAATAATTACGTTTTTTAAAATGTATTGGCTTTTTTTTTAGTCAAAAGCTGACACAACATAGGTTGTCAACATCTGCTAATTTTTTTACATGATTCTAACCAGCAAGTCAACTTAAACAAATTAATTAATATTTGTTTTAACTTAATGCAATTTGAAAATAAATATGTTGAGAAAAATTATATATGATAATTTAAAGTTATTTATAAATAGGAACATATGTCTCATTTTGTGCTAAGTACTGTCCAAGTCTGTTGCTATATTAATTCTCAAGATAACTGTAAAACATTTGTACTAATATAGTCTCTAATATTAATATAAAAATTAAAATAAATTAAGAAAAAATAAGAATGTGTTTATTTTTGGAGGAGGCAAGATAATTTGCAGTTAGTGCTTATCTAATTTAAAGGTCTGCATTGAATAGTTACACCATAGATGACTTCATACAAGTAACCCCCTGGCACAAATAGTGTACTTAGCCAACACATTGAATGAAGATAAAGCATAAATTTGATTTTGGATAAAAATGATTAGGCAATTCAATGAGAATAGTCATTCATGAATTTGTGTTTATAGAAAACCAAGAATCCATTCAATTTGATTCAACAGAATGCCTAAGCTTTGACCTTCCCTTTGTGTTCATCGAATAAGCCCTGATGAAGAAAGTGGCAAATCTCAAACAAATCACTGTGGTGCAAAGGAAAGCAAGTACAGTCCATGGACTTCACCAATGTCATAGATTGTTTCCAATTGCATGGTACTAACAGATATGACGGAACACAACCATCAATCATTCTGACAACTCAGCTTCACCTTTGACCAGAAACCCACAAGCATTTCAAAAGATATCTCTAAAGCACCAGTCAGTATTCATTTCATATTTTCTTTACAATAGCATTAAGTATTTTACAGAAAATATTAGTTGACAGCCCTTTCCATGCCTCATTCTCATGAGGATTTGTATGCTATCCTGTCACCGTCCCAGAGGCTTGGCTAGAAGGACCTTTTGATTCATTGTGGAGGAGAAAAGCATGTTTTACTTATCAAGAGGATTCAGTTAACTATTTGTGATGTATATGGATGTATAGCAATTATTTCAATTTCCTTCCACCTGTTCTCCTGAGAGGAGACTCACTAAATCCTAAAACATAAATCTGTACATATGGAAAAAGACCATGTATTTAACTTTGAGACACAGTTATGTAAATCATTAATGACATGTTTGACATTACATTCTTTTTGTTGTTGTTATAGTTTATTTATTTACAAAGGTTTTCATTGCTACCATAATAATAAATTGGTAACAGAGCTCAGATTTATTTTTAATTTCTTTTTCATTGTCTATTAATAGGCTTGAGGCCAATTTTTCAAGTGTTATACATTTGTGTTCAGAGAAGTCTGATGATGTTTTACTCACATTTCTCACTATGTATATGTGGCTTTGGCTACTTTTGCTTTTGCTTACTTCTTTCTGAAACATGCCTTGGATACTAAACATCCTAGAAAAAAAAAAAAAAAAAAAAAAAAGCTGTTCTTCCTAGTTCAGCATATTAGCTTTTCCAAGCTTTTACTTTTTCACAAAAATATTTATTTTATTTTCATTTACAAATATATGTATATATGAAATCGTTATATAATTGATTAATTCTATAAAATCATGCTATCAACTGAGAAGGAAAAAATGATGAACTGTTTTAAATTTTTTAATAGGTTTAGATAATTCCTTGCTAAAGTTATGAAATATAGATAGAACCAGAGGCTAAATCTAATATTATTGGAAATGTTTTTATTATTTCACACATAGAATTATGTATAAAGACAAAATGCGATGCAAGATGCTCATCCACCTCATAAATCAGGAAGAAAAGACAAAGTGGGGGGGGAGAAAGAGAGGGCAAGAGGGAGGAAAAGGAAATCCAGGTGAGTCTCTAGAATAGACACACTAGCAATAAACAATGAAATAGAGAAAAGCAAGTTAAGTGTGTAACTGAATTTTAGCATCAATAATGATACAAAAAATCGATCTGAAAAAAAAAAGGTCATAGAATAAATGGGTAAAAATTTTAGTCATCCATTCAAAGAAGAATTACTACCATTACTCCTCAAACTATTCCACACAGTAGAAACTGAAGGAATATTGCCAAATTCCTTTTATGAGGCCACAATCACCCTAATACACAAGCCACTCAAAGACACAACAAAGAAGGAGAATTACAGACCAATTTCCCTCATGAATATTGATGCGAAAATTCTCAACAAAATATTGGCAAACCATATACAACAATATATAAAAAAGATCATCCACCATGACCAAGTAGGCTTCATCCCAGAAATGCAGGGCTGGTTTAACATATGAAAAACCTTAAACGTTATCCATCATATAAACAAATAAAAGGACCAAAACCACATGATCATATCCTTAGATGCTGAAAAGCCTTTGACAAAATCCAACACTCCTTTATGATTAAAGCCCTGGAGAGATCAGGAATACAGGGAGAATATCTAAATATACTAAAGGCGATTTAGAAGAAGCCGATAGCCAGTATCAAACTTAATGGAGAAAAACTCAAAGCAATCCCACTAAAATGAAAACTAGACAAGGATGTCCTCTCTCCCCTTATCTATTCAATATAGTTCTTGAAGTTATACCTAAAGCAATAAGAGAACAAAAGCAGATTAAGGGAATACAAATTGGAAAATAAGAAGTGAAACTATCTCTATTTGCAGATGATATAATTGTATACATAAGTGACCCACAAAATTCTACCAGGGACCTTCTACAGCTGATAAACACCTTCAGCAATGTAGCAGGATACAAGATTAACTCAAAGAAATCAGTAGCTCTTCTACACACTAAAAAAATGGCTGAAAAAATAATAAGGGAAACATCACCCTTTATAATAGCTGCAAGTAGCACTAAATACCTTGGAGTAACTATAACCAAAGAAGTAACAGATCTATTTAACAAAAATTTTAAATCATTGAAGAAAGAAATTGAAAGAAAATGGAAAGATCTCCCATGTTCCTGTATAGGTAGGATCAACATAGAAAAATGGCAATTCTACCAAAAGCAATCTACAGATTCAATGCACTGCCCATCAAAATACCAACACAATATTTTACGGACCTAGAAAGAACAATACTCAACTTCATTTGGAATAACAGAAAACCCAGGATTGCCAAAACAGTTTTGCTCAACCAAAGAACCTCAGGAGGCATCACCATCCCCAACTTCAAGTTATATTATAGAGCTACAGTAATAAAAACAGCCTATTGCCGGCATAAAAACAGACTTGGGTATCAATGGAATCGAATTGTGGATCCAGGCATTAACCCAAAAACCTATGAACAACTGATCTTTGACAAAGAGGCCCAAACTATTTAATGGAAAAAAAAATAGTATCTTTAACAAATGGTGTTGGCATAGCTGGATGGTACTATGTAGAAAAATGCAAATAGACCCAAACCTGTAACCCTGTACAAAACTAAAATCCAAGTGGATCAAAGACCTCAACATAAAATCAGTCACTTTAAACTTGATAGAAAAGAAAGAGGGAAATACCCTCCAACACATTGGCACAGGCGACCACTTCCTAAATGTAACACCAGTGGCACAGACACTAGCAACAACAATCAATACATAGGACCTCTGAAACTGAGAAGCTTCTATAAATCCAAGGACACTATCAATAGCACAAAACAGCAGCCTACAGAATGGGAAAAGATTTTCACCAACCCTACAAGTGACAGAGGACTGATCTCTAAAATATATAGAGAACTCAAGAAACTAGAGCTCAAAACCTTAATTAACCCCATCAAAAAATTGGGTTCAGAGCTAAGAAGGTAATTCTCAGCGGAAGAATTACAAATGGTTGAAAGGCACTTGAAAAGTGCTCAATATCTTTAGCCATCAGAGAAATGTAAATCAAAATAACTTTGAGATACCAATTTATACCTGTCAGATTGGCTAAGATATAGGACAGAGATGAGACCCTATGCTGGAGAGGTTTCGGAGCAAGGGAAACTCTCCTCCATTGTTGCTGGGAGTGTAAACTTGTTAGACCAATTTAGAATGCAGTATGGTGATTTCTCAGAAAACTGGGAATCAATCTCCTCCAGGATCCAGCAATACCACTATTGGCCATATACCCCAAAGATGTACACTCTCACTCCAAAGGCATTAGCTCAACTATTCATAGCAGCATTATTAGTACTAGAAGAACCCTGGAAACAACCTAGATGCCCATCAACTGAAGAATGGACTAACAAACTGTGGTACATTTACAGTATGGAGTCCTAATCAGTATTAAGAAAAAATGATACCTGAAAATTTGTAGGCAAATATATGGATTTGAAGAATTTCCTCCTGAGCAAGTATCACAAACCCAGGAAGTAAGTAAGAGATGTACTCACTAATTACTGGACTCTAAACAAACAACAACAACATAAAAAAAAATAGCAAAGCATATCTAAGCTGCAAACCACGACCACTGAATAAATTGGGATCTAAAGCACCCTGGATCAGCACTTTGGAGCCCATTCCCTCCATAGGAACTCCTGACCCAGTCTTGATTTTGGGGTGAGGAAAGCAGATCTGCCTGGAGTGGATGCTGAACTAAGCCACCTTGGTACCTTGGGACTCTTATCTTTCTGGCGAGAGATTAGATAGGGAGAAGAGAGAGTGACTGGGAGGGGCAGGAGGGGGAAGGGAATTTGAACAAGGGGATACACGGATAAAAATAAGACTTTATTCATAATAATAATAATAAAATCCACTAAAACCAAAAAAGTCACAGCAAAAAACTTCCAGGAAATATGGGACACCTTGAAAAGACCAAACTTGACAATAATTGGCACTCAGGATCAAGAATAGCAGCTGAAAGGCACAGAAAATATATTCAAGAAAATCATGCAAGAAAACTTCTGCAGGGGCTGGAGAGATGGCTCAGCGGTTAAGAGCACCGTCTGCTCTTCCAGAGGACCCGGGTTCGATTCCCAGCATCCACATGGCAGCTAACAACTGTCTGTAGTTCCAGGCAAACACCAAGATAAATAAATAAATGAATAAATAAATAAATAAATAAAGTTTTTTTTTTTTAAAAAAAAAGAAAACTTCTCCAATCTGAAGAAGAAAATGCCTATAAAAATACAAGAGTCTTATACAACACCAAATAGATTAGATTCCACAAAAATGTCTTCTTGCCACATAATAATCAAGCAACTAAACCTACAGAATAAAGTAAGAATACTAAGAGCTGCAAAGGAAAAATGCTATGTTACCTATAAAGGCAGGCCCATCAGAATACCACCAGATTATTCAATGGAAACAATGAAAGCCAGAAGTTCATTGTCAGATGTTAATGAGATACTAAAAGATCATCATGGCTTGCAGCCCAGGCTACTATACCCAGAAAAATTATCAATCTCCATAGATGGAATAAACAAGTTATTTCACAGCAAAACATAATTTAACCCATGTCTACCCACAAATTCAGCTGTACAGACAGCACTAGAGAAAAACTCCAAGCTAAAATAACCCACATGCACTTGTAGCTTGAATTTTGGTTGTTACTAAATGAAACTAAGAACCAGATGCTTAGAAAAAGTTGGAGTATCAGAAAAAGGAAACAGACCACAGTCAAATCTCACCCAGCTATCTTCCAGCTTCCTCAGCCTCACTCCTTGTCACTTCTACTAAAAGAATCTGTCCTAAGACTGCCTTAAACAACTTCTTCATCCAGTTGTTTCACATCTAGGTTCAGATTAAAAGTGTGAGCCACTATTATTTGATAGTTGGCCTTGAACTCACAGAAATATAGAAAGATCTCTGTCTCTGAAATTATGGGATTAGAAGTGTAGGTTACCATTCTAGGCCTTTCCCCAGGCTGGGATTAAAGGTATGACTCTCTGACCATCCTAGATTAACTGTGGGTGGATCTGTTTTCTGATATTTCAAACTGGCTTTATTAAATATGTAACATATCACCACATATTGTCTTTTAAGTTAAAAATAAAAAAAGATTATAACTAACATAAAAATATACAGTAGGCACAATAATTACATATAATATATACAAACAATAATTAAATGAATAATGTTCAGTCTGTTAACAATTGACAAATTTGAAGAAAATATTCTTTTATTTATCGTATTTTGGTAAGTCCAAAGGATTATACCTAATTCATTTCTATCTAACTTGTATTACTAACTAAATACTATATTTCACTGTCTCTTAAACTTGTACACTTTAACTGCTAAGTGAGTTTTTTTAAAACTGCCACTAAAAAAATATAACTATTTCATCTTGTACTACCTCTAAAACCCAAGAAGGAAATAATATTAACTGTGCAAAGAGCATGGGCAAGCAAGCATCCTCAAAAACATGTAAGAAATGAAACAGTTGGCTACCTGCACTAAAGAGAAAGAGTATTTCTGTGAGAACTTGAGCTCCTCAATCTGTGCACTTCTGTTTTTAATTAAAAGAAACTTTTAACTCATAAAATTATATTTATTTGGGTGTTAAAATTTCCTTTTCTGTTTTTGCTCTCTTCAGTAAAGACAGTGTAGTCTACTAAAAATACCTCCAATTACTATTTCAGTTCTTTAGCCTCACACAAAATTACTCACACTACAGCTATGTTAGAAAACAAACCCCAAATTCTTGAATTCTGGAGAAAAACAATGGACAGCATTTGTATTCAGGGGATTACCACTGCTCTTGGGAATTCCTTTTAAAAACACTGTGTGAGTGGACAAAGGTCTGAGACTACAACTGATATTAGGAAACTATTTTGACAATTATGTAAAAGTTGATAAATTTAAAAAATGAAATGATACATTGTTCCCATCTATTTTATTTGTTTTATTAAAATGTAAGAAAGCAACAATAATAGAATAGTTAAGGATTTAACTGGCCTATTATAAATAAAGTAATATATGAGTGTCACTTCTGCAGGTACAATTACATATTTGTAATGTTTTAATCCCAGTATATGTTGTTTTGTCTGTCAAACAGAAACAAACTAGAGTTACCTTGGAAGAGGGAATCACAACTAAGAACTTGTCCTTATCAGATTAGCCTGTGGTCATATCCATAGGTGATTTTCTTTAATAATGGTTGATTATGCCAGAGTTCAGACGACTGCATGTAGTGCTACCCTTTGAAAGGGGTCCTGAGTTGCATAAGAGAGAAACAGAGAGGTGAGCGAGCCATGAAAGTCAGACCAGGAAGAAGTGTTCCTCTATGGTTTTGTTATAGTTCCTGCCTTAAGCCCTTGCCCCGCCTCCACTTTAGTGAAATAATAAACTGTAATATATAAGGTGAAAGAAACTTTGTTCTCCCCAAGTTGCTTTTTGTATATGGTGATTATCACAGCAGCAGAGAGGTACACTCAGATATAATTGTTAATAAAGGATGGTATATCATTGTAATGGACCAGATCATTTTGATTATTGGAAGGATTATGGAAGAACTTTAGAGCTTTGGGACAGCTAAATTTCAATAAACTTACTCAGGTCTTAAAGTATTTTTACAGACTTTTGAAAGTTAATAATGTTGACAGAGATGGGTCTGGCTTGTCAACTTCCAGAAATTAGGAATGCCATTGTAAAGGCAAATTTATGTCAATTTTGGAGAATACGAAAACTTTGCTGAATCAATGGATGCTAGTTAACTGAAGTTAAAACACAACCTGTGAATAATAAGAGATCAACAACATTGAGATAAAATCTTTTGAGAAGTTTTACCTCAGGGTCAGTATACAAAAGCAATCATCCAGGCAATCCATGGTTGAATTTCAAGTTAGTATCTCACTTTGTTAATGTGCAAGTCTTCCACATTGTAATAGTTTTGAAATCATATAGAGATAATGGAGTATAGCTGGTATCATAGTCATCATATGGCACTTAGAATATCTGAAGAAGCCAGGAGGAACCACTGGTGAAGGTACTTTCTAAGTTGTATAGAGATCACAGCATATTGGTGGTACTAGGACCATGGTATGATGTCACATATTGGTTGGTGTGCAGTGGAGACTACCTGTCCCTAAAGACATAGAAAATGTGTTGCAAATGGCATAACAGAAGAAGTAGAACTATCCAACCCTTCTGGAGTCCAGAAGATACTGAGTGTCAAATATCAGACACTGACATTAAAAATTTGGAGACACATTAGTAAGCTTGGGCTTGGAGGCTGGAGAGATGGCTCAGAGGTTAAGAGCACTGACTGTTCTTCCCGAGGTCCTGAGTTCAATTCCCAGCAATCACATGGTGGTTCATAACCATCTATAATGACACCTTGTACTCTCTTCTGTATACTGTATACATAATAAATAAACAATTTTTTTTTCTTTAAAAAAAGCTTGGGCTTTGAACCATTTCTTCCCGGTTATGTAAAAGAAATTATTTAATAATGTGCATTTGACTCAACAGGAGCAGCCAAATAAACTGAAGAAATTTGAATAAGACTGTAAAGTTACAAAGTGTTTAAATTTATTCCATGCTTTATTGTTATATTACTATGAGATCTTGAAATAAACAAGAAGGAAAAAAACAACTTATGGCATAATCTTAATCCATTGTTTATCAGGTTGACAAGGGGACAATAGTGCTAATTAGTTTTTGTCAAATTGACACAAATTAGGGTCACCTGGGAAAAAGAAGCCTAAATTGAGTAATTACTTCCATCAGGTTGGCCTGTAGACACATCTGTGAGGCATTTTCTTGACTAATGATTGATAGTCAAGAGCCCAGACCATTGTAGGTGGTGCCATTCCTTTGCAGGTGGTCCTGAGATGTAGAAGAAAGCAAGGTGAACTCATTATAGAAACTAAAGTTTCACTAGACATACTGATTTAGTTCCCTCATCTGAGTCCCTGCCTGGCGCCTTTTCCTTGACTGCCCTTCATGATGGACTATATATAACCTGGAAGACGAAATAAATTCTTTCTTCTCCAATTTTCTTTTGGTAATAACATTCATCACAGCAAGTGGAAATAAAACTAGAACAAATGGTTGGCAACAAAACAAAAACATAATATTAAATGAAAATAGTAGTAAAGTTACTTGTTAGCAATTAAGGCATTTCCTTTGCTACAAACCAAGTGTAATTTACGAATTGTTTCATCATTATGACTGCATAAAGCCTCATGTGTAGGTTTTGGGATAATTATATTGGTTGCCAAGAATATAAATGCTTTTCAGATAAAGCCAATGTATAGATAGATTTCAGGGTCTGCCACACTTCAGTTGTGTTGTGTGATTCTTTGAAACCCTGGGCTTATTAGCAAAGAATGGTCCTTGCCATATGTGCAGCATTAAAAACATCTGGAAATGCCATCAAAGCAAGACATTTTTTCTTTCCACTGGCATGAAGAAGCCATTGGAAATTTCACAGATGTTTGAGTCTCAGGATCCCTGGATAGTAAGAAATTGAAGCAGACTGCTGGCATTGGGCAGGGATTTCTCCTAGGAAATGCACTGCTACACCAGAGAGAAAAAAAATAGACTTTGTTCATTGGGGAATCAATTTCTTCCTAAATAAAGTTATGACTGAATAATCTAACCTGTCATTGAATATTGTTGTTGTGTATGTAGAGATAAAAATCACTACCATGTCAACAGTGATTCCTTGAAATTAGAATCAAGGAACAATGATATATTGGTGAAATTCATGCATTTTCTGGATCTACTGCATGTTGGTATATAGCTTGATAATTTGGGAGCCATTTCTCTATTTTCCAGTGAACATAAACTCACTTTGTCATTTTATACAACCAAAATTGCTCATTAAATAGCCATTCCAAATTTAGCAAATCCATCCCAAACTTGATTATGTAATTATAGGTTTTCATATACAGAGTGAGAATATTGTGCATAACTTTTCTGTTTACTAAGTGATGTTTGTAAACCATGGGGTGAAATGCATCATTCTAAAATCACTTGAACATTTTGATATAATTTGGTGCTGCTCAAAATGTATGACATTGTAAGAATAGAACCTCATTTCTGATGTTCCTAACAAGAACTTAGCTCTAATTAAAGAACTGCGAGAATATAGACAAAACACCTTTATATGGTTACTAAATGTCAGGCAAATACAATTAAATTAATATAGTAATAAAAATTTGCATAATAAATCCAAGTCTTCAGTGGTATGTTTAAAAAGTTTTTCTAAGACTTTTGTTACAATATTTATATCTTTATATGTTTATATATGTTCTAAAGCATATTATTTATTTTAACAAGTCTAGGTTTTTTCCATATACTCTAACTCTTATCTCCCTAAGGAACTGAATGAAACATTGGGATTAGCTATCCGTTTTCTGGATTACTTCTTCAACTCATTTCATATCTTCATTGATTTCAAGGAAGCGCTTAAAGCTTTAGTCATCTTTTTTTACTTTTTATGTGATATTGCTGTTTGCATTATTTCTAACAAAAAAGCTAATTCTATTTAGTTAATATAATAAGAGCAATAAGGATACTATTCAAGTCTGTTACAAAGAAGCATTTGCCCTGATATAGAACCTTCCTGCCATGTTTAGAGTTCACGGTGTTAGTGAAGATTCTAAGGATGAACTACTCTACACTCAGTACATCACTTCTCTATTCATTTTATATCAACCATATAGAACAATCTCTTTCCATGATGGAAAAATAAAGTGTTTAAATGATAATTATGGATTATAATATGTCCTGTTACGTGAGACACATTAAAAGGCTTTTAAGTCTTCCATGTCTAAAGTCTGTCTTTCTTTAATTTTTTTTTATTTATTTTAAAAGGCTTTTTTTGGGAGAACACTCAATGTTCTTAACTGGAATACATGGATTAAAAAAAAGCGACTTTATTCAAAATAAATAAATAAATAAATACATAAACAAAATAAAAATGAAAACCATAAAAAGGCTTTTTGTTCCATATATACCACTGCATGCCCTCCCTTCCCTCCTCCCAGTCCTCAGTCCTCCCTCAGCTTCCTCCTATTGCATCCCTCCATCTATCCCCCAAGGAGGGCAAGGACTATTACATTGGAGTTTGTAGGATCATAGCCTAGGTCCGAATTGCACTAAAAGCTGAACTCAAACACCATTCTCGATAGACCCATTAAACATATAAATAACCATGAAAGGCAGATGAAACATATTTATTTAGTGTGGCTACTTGAGGAAGAGGAAAGAGGACCAGTGATACATACTTCAAGGCTATCTTTCTGAATCCTGTTATGAGTATTTTTTTAATAAATGGCGAATGATATGCAAGACTAAACAGTCCTCATGAAGGCATAGTCTCATTCATACTGGCAACTTCAGTCCATTTTACAAGGTAATGAAATAATTTGTCAAAACTCCATGAAATCTGTTTTCTGGTGGAAAATGTTTCACCTCTGGATAAAATCTGATTTTTTTTTCAGTGTATAAAGTGCTGGTATTTCAAAAGAGCACTATTATGCCAAACCTGACTTCATGTTTTAGTTCTGGCAAATTTCTACCTTATCTTTCAACAACATTCTCAGAAGACATCTCTGAAAATCCATCTAGTCATTCGATCTCAACTATTCCTCCTCACTGGAAAAAGATATTACCAGATGCTGTAATCTGACTACATGAGTATATGAGGCTAAGTGACAGTTGTCAATGAGTTGGTGACAATAAAGCCCTCTCTGGCTAATTCTGACCAACGTAGATGAATAGAAAAATGGCTGTCTACCAATAGATAAGTTTGTTGCTCTTGATATTTAAACAAGCTGCTCAGACAAGTTTCTCTGAAGAAAGTAAAACAAGTGTCAGAAACTCAGACACAGACCTAACTAGAGTCCACTCTTATACTTTCCTTCTGCCTGTATGGATGACTTTTAGCAATCTGAAAGTCTTCATTTATGTCCGTTAACAGACACAAAGTACTTTTAAAGTTGACTATTTTAAAAATTACCATTGTATAAATATATTCCTTAGCTGACCAATATTTAATACATTCTAATTATTAGGAGGTATAGCTAAGAATACACAGAACTACTGTGTGTTTAATTGTGCTTGACTTAATAGAATTGCCATGAGGCAATTTGGAACACATGAAAATAGACCTGTCAAAACTAAGATCCACTAGTTTGAAAGATTCTAACATGGTAAGTATGCTTCTAATCTTTGAATATAAAGTATATAGAGCATACAGATTCCAACTGTAGAAAAGCAAAGAAAAATTATTGAAAAAGCTAAAATAACATAATTACCTTACACACACACATATGTGTGTATAATTAGTTACATATGACTCCTCTTTTGAAAACAAACATGTGAGAAGTGAATAAATAATATTTTTATTGTAAACTAAAAAATATCATCTAAAATTTACTTCTTGAAATTATTTTTTCAGTGTGGTCTTTACTAATACAAATTGAATAAAAGTGTTGCTAAGAATTCAGCCTTACAAGCAATGCTTAAGCAAGCTCCTCATATGGAAGCAAAACAATTGTATCAGAAATAAAGATCTGCACAGGTAATGGTGTGCCATCAAGCAACACATGCTTACTGGAATTGTGGAGAATAGGGGTAGAATAACTTTATTGTAAGATCACTACAATGAATAATTTTCAAGTCCTTTGTGTTCAATATGGAATGCTCTTATTGCATTTTTTATATTATACTGTGTACATCTACTAATCCTTGTGTTACTTATTTAGAACTAGGACACTCTAAATGCTCTAAATAGAAAAATATCTTCTATTTTCTACAGTTAAGTATACACCAAATGAAGGCAGCAACATTAAACTATGTACATGGATGAAATAAAAGCTGGAGAATCTCAAGGAAGTGGTCAGCTCAGAGCATCTGCAAGCCAAGCACATATAAGAAAGAGGAAATCTCTGAAGGATATATCCAAAGTCAATAATTTTTGAGATTTAGAACAGTGCATGAAGCCCAGAAAGTTTGTTGTATGAGGTTTCTGGCCTGGATTTTCCAATTTGGCCTTGAGATTATGACCCACTTGCAGCCCCACTGCTGCTTAGGCCCAAATAATCACACCAATATTTATGTTAATTTTTCATTGATAGGCCTAAGGCTCAGACATATTACTTGCTAACTCCTTCGTCTTAACCCATGATACTATTTTTTTTCATTTTTTAGAAAAAAAAGTGGCTTAATTGTCTAAAAAATAAAATTAATGAAAAATCTCAAATGACTAAAAGACATTTTAGGAAATGTTCAACATCCTTAGCCATCAGAGAAATGCACATCAAAACAACTCTGAGGTACCATATTACACTTTAGAAAATGACTACCATCAAAAACACACAAGACATCCTTTGCTGAAAGGGATATGGAGCAAGGTAAGTACTCCTCCATTGCTGGTGGGAGTGTAAACTTCTACAGGCACTTTGAAAATCCATATGATGATTCCCTATAAAATGGGGAATTGATCTCCCTAATGGTTCAGCAATACTACTCATTGGGCATATACCCAAGAGATGCACATTCTTACCCCAAGGACATTAGCTCTACTATATTCACAGCAGAATTATTCATAATATCCAGAACCTGGAAACAACCTAGATGCCACTCAACTGAAGAATGGATTAATTAAAACATTGTGGTATATTTACACAATGGAGTACTACTCAGCAGAAAAAAAAAAAGACATTCTGAAACTTGCAGGCAAATGGACGAATCTGAAGAGTATTATCCTGAGTGAGGTAACACAGACCAAGAAAGATAGACATAGTATGTTCTCACACATAAGTGGATTTTTGAAATAAAGAAAAAGCTAATCAGGCTACAAACCACACACACACACACACACACACACACACACACACACACACCAGATTCTAGTTAATGGAGAAAGTTAAAAATGATATTCATAAATGTCCCTGGCAGGGGAAACAGAGTAGATCTGACAAAATTGCAATCATACTGGGGGGTAAGTGTTAAGGAGGTGTAAAGGAAACATGAGAAAATGGGATGGTAGAGCACTTGGCTGGTGGAGCAACAGAGAGGGAGAGCAAAGAAGTGAATATCCTCATAAAGGGAGGCATTGTGGAATTAGAGAGAAATCTGACACTAGGGAACACCCAAGAACCCACAAAATGAGCCCAGTGTTAGGACTCCAAGCAATAGTGGAGAGAGTACCTAATCTAGCCTTTCCCTATTATCATATGAATTACCACCCTTTGTAATTGCCATTACAGAACCTTCATCCAGCAACTACTGGAGGAAGATGTTGACATCCATAGCTAACACTTGTCCAGCTGATGATAGAGAAGAGAGATTGCATGAGTGGAGGGATCAGAATCATGATGGAGAGACCTGTGGATTAGATTGTTCCATGCTGTTGGAAGCTTGCAGACTGTAAAATAATAGCTGAGGAAACTTCATGGAATGGATCTGGACTCTATGAATGTGGATGGCAGTTGAAAGGTGAGGGCTGTTTCTGGAGCCTCTTGGAATTGGATCAGAGTCTATCCAGGTGCATGAACTGGCTTCTCAAAGTTCATGCCTACAGGAAAAACACCTTTCTCAGCCTTGATCCTTTAGGGAAAGATTTCCATCCTACCTCAACTAGATATGGAAGACCAAACAAACTCATCATGGAACTCCCTGCCCTCTCTGGAGAATAAAGAGCTAGAAGGGGCTTCAGAAGGGAGGGGAGAGGCCGGGGGAAGACTGGGAGAAGGGGATGGAGAGGGAACTTCAGTGGGTAAAGGCAAAAAAATATAAAATATAAAATAATAAAAAATTATAAGTAAACAGAAGGGTTTCAAAGAATAAAATGAGGAAAAATATTTCTAGGGAAATATATATGATTTTTATTATTACTCACAAAATAAATAATGCTATTTAAAATTTTGTTTATCAATTTGTGTTGTTATTATATATCCTAAACTCCAGGACAACTGCTGTCAATACTACTTTAAGTAATTTCAGTAGCTAGTATGATGGTTCAGTGACCCAGCAGGTCAAGGTAGCTACTGATAAGTCTGAAGACCCAATCTTATATCCAGAGACTCACATAGTGAAAAGCCAAAACCAACTCTGATAAATTGTCCACTGGTCTCTACATGGACATGATGGCATTTCTCCCCAAAGATATACAACAAATAAGTAGATAAATAAAAATAATTTAAATAATTTTTAAATAAAAATTGCTTTTAAAAATAATGACAATTTGTATTTTAAAAAAAGCAAAATGAAATCCAGTGCACTGATCTAAATCCAGAAGCTATGGAGTATTGTCAGAATAGAACAGAAAACAACACCAAAGTTTATCTCATTAATAATAATCGATTTTCATATTTAAAATTATGACAATTAAAAAAGTTTCAAACTGCTAAGGGATAAGTCAGAACATTTGCAGATAAAACACTACACTAAAAAAAGGAGAAGTTTGTAAATATGTTAAATAAAATAAAATGAAATGAAAAAATAATTTCATTAATGCACAGCAGTCCTAGACATATATTTATAATGGTAAATGTGTGTCAGTGTTAGAAAGCCAACATCAGGCAGATTTTCAGAGGTAAAGGAGATAGAGTACTGCTAACTGATAATGCAAACATTCCAAGAAGACCTACCACTCTTCAGAACAGAGCACTAAAATAAGTGAGGCAGAACCTGACAGAAAGGCACAGAGAAACAGACGACTCTGCTGCTGCAGCTAGAGATTTTTAACACTGCTTTACAAATGGACAGCTCCAGTAGGAAAAGAATTAACAGTGCCAAAGCAAAACCCAACGGGACCACCAATCAACTGCATGTTACTGACATCCCCCAAATACTCTATCATATAACTTCAGATTATACATGCTTTGAAAACTCACATGGGACAGTAACCATGATAGACTACTTTCTGAGCTATAAGACTCTTTTTACCAAACTGAAACGAGTGGAGATCATACAAGTTCTGCTTTCAGACCACAGTAGAATTAAACTAGAAATCAATAACCAAAAAAGAGTGGGAAAATCCCAAACTGCCTGGAGATAAGTCAGCACACTTTGAGATAACACAAATGGCCAAAGCAGAGATTTTAGGAGAAGATTTTAACTATGTTAAATAAAATAAAATAAAATATATGGTATCAACATATGAGTATTACATTACTGCTCAATAGACTTAGAAATTTATAGTAGTAAATATATCTATCAATATATAAAAACAATTAAAAACATAACCTATTTCTACGTTAGGAAACAGGTAAATATCAAATCTAAAATAAACAAAAACAAAACATTAAGACAGATCATACACTGTAGTAGGAAATAAGTGGGAAAAATATTAAAACTAAAATGTAACTCTCTAGGAAAATCAGTAGGTCGGAAACACTGTGATCATGCTGGCAAGGCTGTAAAAAGGTTAGGATGTACCCATGTTCCTCATATAACTAAAGGGAGACATCCCCGCAGGTACGTCCACTACTGCAATGATGAGCACCTCTGTCACATATGCTACATTATCTGTGTAAGATGGAACTAATTACTGAAAAACTAAATCTGAATACGTAAGTAGAAATAGGTGGGCTGAGAAGGCCCATATCTACCAAAAAAATTAGAACAATAATTAAGGGCAAAGGTCTAAAACATTCAAAAGCATAGAGGCATTGGCAAATTCTTCCAAATATTTTGGGAAGAAATTATATTAACAGAGGGGATATTTATTAACAAAATTTACAAAGCCAGCATTATCCTAATTCTTTATTCTAAGTAAACAAACCACAGGTCAATATATTGTAAAGGACCAGGTGCCAAAATTCTAAACACAAGTTTAGCAAATCAAAAGCTCAGATTAATAAATAAGTTATATATAAATTCAAGTAGAATATTTTCACAAATTTGAAATTCAATCATTGTAATTTATTGTATGTATAGAAAAAGTTGTATGATCATATCAATATATGTAAAAAGAAAAAAACATAACAAATATAATTAAAATGTCAACTAAAAATTGAAAAGACTTCTTTCCAACTTGATAATGCATACTCAAAAATCACAAACCCAATTAATAATTATTGATACAAAGTTAAGAATGGAGGAACATATTTTTTGTGTTGGGATCAGAAAAGGGGTATATACCTTTCTATATACCAGAATATTCCCAGGAGTCCCAGTTAACACATTGAGACAAGAGAAAGAAATAAAAGGCATTCAGATAGGAAAAGTAGGAACAAAATCACATATGACTTTAGGTAATATTCTTACATACATAGAATATGTTTAAAATTCAACAAAAATCTTGATGAAACTAGAAATTGAGTAGAACAAACTTTCAGAAGAAAAATGCAATTACCAGAGGCCAATGTTTTCCAGTGGTGTAACATAAAACAAGTATAATTAAAAATTTAAATAACATATCACTTAATTTAGCACCCTCAAAATGCAGGACTTTGGTATAAATAAAATAACAAATTCAAAGTATTATAGAAAAAAGCCAGAAATCTATTACACAAAGCAAAGTAAAATTAATTAAAGGGAAGGTGTTTTATCCTTAGAGGTAAGAAGACTAAAGGTTGCACATTTGTTTATCTCTAGGGAACAAAAACCAAAACCTTTAAATAAATGCAGCAGCAATTGATTTGGCACAAACTCATATGGAAAAAGAAAAGATTTGGCAGACACAAAATAACATTAAAAGAAACAGAAATGAGCAAACATTAATGATTTGGTCTTTGCCTTTGAAACTGTAGTACTCCAGATAATGTGGTAGGGATGAACAAAGAGATAAATACATCTTTGGGACACTTTACAAAAGCAGACTAGTAACAGTTCCATATGAGTATAATCTACCAATTTTGGCAAATGGGTAAGGGCTATAAAATGGGGAATATACATAGTAATTTTAAGAAATGGTGCTATAGTATCTGAACATTCACATCAATAAAAGTAAATTCAGAGATTGTTCTTGTAGTGTTTATAAAATCTAACCCAAAGTAGTCACATTTGTGTTATCAAAATATCAATAAGTAGAAGATAACATAGTAGAAAACTTAGGTTCCATTGGTGTCTGCATAATCTCTCAGATATAACACCAAAACCCAAAATCCACAAGAGGATCAAGCAACTAACTTGTCTACATTTCACAAACGAACAGTCAAACAACACAGAATAAATTTAAGCTGGGCGAAGACCTGTTATGATCATTAAAAAGCAAGTAAAAATTAAAATATATATCTATATATAATTCCTACTTTGTAAAGAGTTCAACAAATTGAGAATTAGCATGACCATTTGAAAGATATACATGGATAAAAAATATGACTTTATTCATCAGAAAAAAAGAAAATATTCAAAAGGTGACTGGTGATGCAGGTAATCTAACAAATATAAACAAGGTCCTGGCATTAACCTTCAGTCTTGGAAAACAAAACAAGAACAAAAGTGCAAAAGCCTTACCAAAATACCTCATTTAAGGAGACAGGCATATAGAAAATAGTTCTTTTTTTTTTTTAAACTTTATTTATTTACTTATTTATTTGCCTTGGTGTTTGCCTGGAACTGGAACTACAGACAGTTGTTAGCTGCCATGTGGGTGCTGGGAATCCAACCCGGGTCCTCTGGAAGAGCAGAGGGTGCTCTTAACCGCTGAGCCATCTCTCCAGCCCCACTCACTCACTAGTGGTCTCTAAACAAACAAACAAGAAAAAAAAAGCCAAACATGCCCAAGCAGCAAACCACAACCACTGAATAGCTTGGGATCAGAAACACCCTGGACTGACCCTTCAAACCCCAGTCCATCTATAGGAACACCTGACTCACTCTTGAGGGAGGGGGGACAAAACTGGATTTGGCCGGGAGTGAAGAC
>PVIH01001973.1:0-101888 GCA_004025045.1 Sigmodon hispidus | reverse complement strand
CTGTCGGCTCCCTGCCAAGGGAGGGGATGGGGAGTTGCAGAGAAGAAAAATGATCAGATGTGGTGGGAGGGGGAAGAGACCTTCAATAAGGATATACAGGGATAGAAAAAAAAATTCAGAGGGAAAGCTGAACACAAAGAAAATATATGTGTAGTAATCTTATTTGCATTTCCACCCTTGATAAGCCATGCTTATGATTATTATCCTATGTATAGTTATTGTTAACTCTTCAGCATTTTTTTAAAATTCTTTTTACTGTTTTTTTTTGATAAATACAAAATAAAAAAGAAAAAAAAGAAAATAGTTCTTTAAGAGGAGAAACAGTACTAGACATAATTAGAAAAAATAAGATGAAAATAAGGAGAAGCTACTTCAAATCTATTACAATGCTCATTCTGACAGCATTGACAAGATAAAATGTAAGCAAAAATATGTATCATTTACTATTATTGCTAAGACTGCAAAATGACACTGATAATTTGGAGAATTTAGAGTTGCTTATGAATCAAAATATACATTTACTAGATGAATCAGCATCTGTACCCTTTGGTATTTCTCCAAATTAACAAATTAAAAGCAATTCCCATGTGAAAGCCATGACAAGGGTGTTTAGAGCTACATATTTCATTAATCGAAAAATAGAAACAACCAAAATATCTTGTAACATGAGGATAGAAAAAGTATCAGCTCATATACTGCACTATTATATAGTGCTGAAGTAAAATAAACTATACTGCTATTTTGTACTAAAAAGAAATGCACTAATATCAAATTTGGAAGATTTAATATATACCAAAACAAGCCAATACAAAAAAAGTAAATACTATGCCACTCAAACTATGTTGTTGTATAGAGACACTAACTGTGCAGCAGTTCGAAGGCTGAGAACCCAGGATAATTTCATGGCAGTAAAAATTGCAGTGTATACATATAGATTCTCCATACCAAACACAGACAACATAACAAAATATGCTGTAAATTAAAATGTCAACCATGGGTGTAACATCCATCAAGGTAGAGCTGTCATTTCTACCAAATATTCATTTTTTTTTTTTTTAGAATTAATAGTAATGGAGTCTGGATCCACTTTGACCTAGGAGAAATATAATCTCTATCTTTTAGTCAGTTAGGCTATGAGCCTAAATGTAGTCTAAAATATGAAGATTAGTTAATACAAAAATGATTGTAACAATAAATCCAGTTGCTAAACAGTCGTAAAAATAGTAAAAACTTGGAGGAAAGCATACCCAGTGTCTTAATAGTAGATAGCAAACATGAACACATGGAATAGACAGTGTATGCATCTCTAAAGTTAACAGACTTTCAAAAAAGGTTATTTTCAAGGTTCATCATCTGTACAAAGATCAGGCACTGCCATTGATACAGCCAAAATAATCCTAAACATGCAAGAAGATAATGACTGCACAGGAATGCTGATATCAGCTGTGGTAACTGACTCTGGGAGTGCCTCTCTGTACTAGCTGCCTGCCATTAGAAACAGATGTAGGGATTAGCAGGACTACATTTCATCTAGAGCTCCAGATGCAAAGAGTTGACTCCAATAAGGACATTTACCATTTAGTTTCTGCAAAATATTCTGTGCAAGAATGTGCTTAGAAATATTGAGTGTCAGTCAAATATTAAGGAAAATATTGGCTTAAATATATGCATGCATACACGTGTGCATGAGTGTGTATATATGCATATTTATAATGACATATTAAATATATAGTATATATTATATATAATATAATATTATATATGAAATAAAATATTTATATAATATATTGAAGTATTAAGATATTCACAGTTGAACTACTGTTCTTTTGAATAAATTGTTACAATTTTTATCTCAATGTCCTTTATAATTTGCTCTGTGCTTTCTAATAAATAGCAGATTAGCAGCACAGTGCTCTAGCATGTCAAGTTTTCCTCCCTATGATAGAGTGACAAATGGCAAGATTAAAACATACTGTGAAGACCATCACCAGAGAGAATTTTATTTTGTATCCTCAGCCTGAAAATTACATTCAAAATTAAAAGTATCATTTCCACTATATGCATGTTGTATGTGGTTTTTATATAAAGTATAAGATTGGATAAGCATTCATAAATCTTTAAGTAAAACATTATTTATTTATGTGTATGTTTGCTATATAATGGAATTTTTAATTTATTCATGAAACACTTACGAATTGCACAGATCCCCACAGATGGTATCATCATCTCACTGCAGGTGGATACCGTGGAGAATGCACTTTGCAACAGTTAGTATTAATAGATTCTGTATATTCTTGAAGGAGAGTATGTTTTAAATACATAAAATGATACAAACATAGAGCTATCCATGTAGACTATAATGCCGATTTCTTTCACATTAGCAGATGAAGTTAAGGAATGCTTTTACCTGTGTGTTGAGCATTTCCAGAAGAGCATCACACATTACTCTTCTCTACTATTATGAATCCCTAGCTCAATGAAACTCTAAGCTAACATAAACTCTTTATCTCTAACACAGAGTCAATTCTATTATTTAATGACTAGAAATAGAGTATTTCTTACATTCTTACTGTGGTGACTCATGAAAATGTATTGAATTTCCAATACCTCTCTAGTTTGCATATATGATAAAATATCTCTGCATATTAAATTTTTTTGAAAATGTAAATCATAATTTTTAGTTTTTTAACTCAGTGAATTACATTGCTTGATGTTTAGTGTAAAATCAAATTCATGTTCTGGAATTATCACTATATAATAAAGATTATTATTTTCTTTTTTTTCCTTCTTTATTTTGTATTTATCAAAAAAACAGTAAAATGAATTTAAAATGCAGAAAAGTTAACAATAACTATAAAGAGGATAAGAATCATAAGATGGCTTATCAAGGGTGGTAATGCAAAAAAGATTGCTACACATATATTTACTTTGTGTTCAGCTTTCCCTCTGAATTTTTTTTTTCATCCCTGTATATCCTTATTAAAGGGCCCTTCCCCCTCCCACCACATCTGGTCATTTTTCTTCTCTGAAACTCCCCATACCCTCCCTGGGCAGGGAGCACAGTCCTATGGTCCCACTGACCCAATAATGCTTGGATCAGTCTCCACTCCTAGCCAAATCCAGTTTTGTCCCCTCCTCCCTCAAGAGTGAATCTGGTGTTTCTATAGTTGGAGTGGGGTTCAAAGGGTCAGTCCGGGGTGTTTCTGATCCCATGCTGTTCAGTGGTTGTGGTTTGCCCCTTGGGCATGTTTGGCTTTTTTTCTTGTTTGTTTGTTTAGAGACCACTAGTGAGTGAGTACATCCCCTGCTTATCTCTCTGAGTTTGTGATACCTCCCTCAGGAAGATATTCTCCAAATCCATCCATTTGCCTGTGAATTGTAGGATATCATTTTTTCTTACTGCTGAATAGTATTCCATTGTGTAGATGTACCACAGTTGTTAATCCATTCTTCAGTTGAGGGACATCTAGGTTGTTTCCAGGTTCTTGCTATTACAAATAATGCTGCTATGAACATAGTTGAGCTAATACCTTTGCAGTGTGAATGTGCCTCTTTAGGGTATATACCCAGAAGTGATATTGCTGGGTCCTTGGTGAAATTGATTCTCAATTTTCTGAGAAACCGCCATATTGCATTCCAAAGTGGCTGAACAAGTTTACACCCCCACCAACAATGGAGGAGTGTTCCCCTTGCTCCGCATCCTCTCCAACATAGGCTGTCATCTGTGCCTTTTATCTTAGCCAATCTAACAGGTGTTAGGTGGTATCTCAAAGTTGTTTTGATTTGCATTTCTCTGATGGCTAAAGATGAAGAGCACTTTTTCAGGTCCCTTTCAGCCATTTGTAGTTCCTCTGCTGAGAATTCCCTTTTTAGATCTGTACCCCATTTTTTGATAGGGTTATTCAAGGTTTGGGGCTCTAAATTCTTGAGCTCTTTATATACCTTATATATCAGTCCTCTATCACTTGTAGGGTTGGTGAAAATCTTTTCCCATTCTGTAGGCTGTCCTTTTGTCCTACTGACAGTGTCCTTGGCTTTGCAGAAGCTTCCCAGCTTCAGGAGATCCCACTTATTGATTGTTGGTCTTAGTGCCTGTGCCACTGGTGTTATATTTAGGAAGTAGTGGCCTGTGCCAATTTGTAGAAGTGTATTTCCCACTTTCTTTTCTATCAAGTTCAAAGTGGTTAGGTTTAAGTTGAGGTCTTTGATCCACTTGGATTTGAGTTTTGTGCAGGGTGACAGACTCGGATCTATTTGCATTTTTCTGCACACTTCCATCCAGCTATGCCAACACCATTTGTTAAATATGCTATCTTTTTTCCATTGAATGTTTTGGGCCTCTTTGTCAAAGATCAGGTGTTCATAGGTTTTTGGGTTAATGTATGGATCCTCAATTCTATTCCATTGGTCCACAAGTCTGTTTTTATGCCAGTACCAGTCTGTTTTTATTACTGTAGCTCCATAGTATAGCTTGAAGTCAGGGATGTTGCTTACTACTGAGGCTGTTTTGTTGAGTAAAATTGTTTTGGCAATCCTGGCTTTCCTGTTATTCCAAATGAAATTGAGTATTGTTCTTTCAAGGTCCAAAAAATATTGTGTTGGGATTTTGATGGGCAGTGCATTGAATCTGTAGATTGCCTTTGGTAGAATTTCCATTTTCACTATGTTGATCTTACCTATCCAGGAACATGGGAGAGCTTTCCATTTTCTGATATTCTCTTCAATTTCTTTCTTCAGTGATTTAAAATTTTTGTCAAATGGGTCTGTTACTTCGTTGGTTATAGTTACTCGAAGGTATTTAATACTATTTGCAGCTATTATGAAGGATAGTTTTTCCCTTATTTCTTTTTCAGCTCTTCTATCTTTAGTGTATAGAAGGGCTACTGATTTCCTTGACTTAATCTTGTATCCTGCTACATTGCTGAAGGTGTTTATCAGCTGTAGCAGTTCCTTGGAAGAATTTTGTGGGTCACTTATGTATAAAATCATATCATCTACAAATAGAGATAGCTTCACTTCTTCTTTTCCAATTTGTATCCGCTTAATCTCTTTTTGTTCCCATATTGCTTTAGCTAAAACTTTGAGAACTATATTGAATAGATAAGGAGAGAGAGGACATCTTTGTCTAGTTCCTGACTTTAGTGGGATTGCTTTGAGTTTTTCTAAATTAAGTTTGATACTGGCTGTCAGCTTCTTGTAAATCGCCTTAATTATATTTAGTTATTCTCCCTGCATTCCTGATCTCTCCAGGGCTTTAATCATAAAGGAGTGTTGGATTTTGTCAAAGGCTTTTTCCGCATCTAAGGATATGATCATGTGGTTTTGTTCCTTTAGTTTGTTTATATGATGGATAAAATTTACAGTTTTTCGTATGTTAAACCAGCCCTGCATTTCTGGGATGAACCCTGCTTGGTCATGGTGGATGATATCTTTTATGCATTGTTGTATACGGTTTGCCAATATTTTGTTGAGAATTTTTGCATCAATATTCATGAGGGAAATTGGTCTGTAATTCTCCTTCTTTGTTTTGTCTTTGAGTGGCTTGGGTATTAGGGTGATTGTGGCCTCATAAAAGGAATTTGGCAATATTCCTTCAGTTTCTACTGTGTGAAATAGTTTGAGGAGTAAAGGTAGTAATTCTTCTTTGAATGTCTGGTAGAATTTTGGTAGATGGTACTTGTCCAAAAATCTGTCCGTTTCTTCTAGGTTTTCCATTTTTATGGAATACAGATTTTCAAAATATGACCTGATAATTCTCTGTATTTCCTCGGGGTCTGTTGTTATGTCCCCCTTTTCATTTCTGATTTTGTTGATTTGGACACTCTCTCTCTGTTTTTTGATTAGTTTGGCTAAGGGCTTATCTAACTTGTTAACTTTCTCAAAAAACCAATTCTTAGATTCATTGATTCTTTGTATTGCTCTTTTTGTTTCAATTGTATTGATTTCAGCTTTAAGTTTGATTATTTCCTGCTGTCTACTCCTTCTAAGTGAGTTCGCTTCTAATTGTTCTAAGGCTTTCAGCTGTGCTGTTAGGTCTTTAATGTGCGATTTCTCTTGGTTTTTCATATAGGCATCTAGTCCTATGAATTTTCCTCTTAAGACTGCTTTCATTGTGTCCCACAAGTTTGGATATGTTGTAGATTCATTTTCATTGAATTCTAGAAAGGCTTTGATTTCTTTCTTAATTTCTTCCTTGACCCAGAGATGATTCAGCTGAGTGATATTTAGTTTCCATGAGTTGGTAGGCTTTCTTTGGGTTTTGATGTTGATGAACTCTAACTTTAGGCCCTGGTGGTCTGATATGTTACAAGGGATTATTTCCAATTTTTTTGTAACTGTTGATATTTGCTTTATGACCAATTATGTGGTCAATTTTGGAGAAAGTTCCATGAGGAGCTGAGAAATATGTATATTCCTTTGCCTTTGGGTGGAAGGTTCTGTAGATATCTATGAAATCCATTTGCATCATAACCTCTTTTAGACTCCTTATTTCTCTGTTGAGGTTCTGTCTAGTTGATCTATCCAGGGTTGAAAGTGGGGTATTGAAGTCTCCCACTATTAGGTTGTAAGAATTGATGTGGGATTCAAGCTTTAGCAGTCTTTCTTTTACATATGTAGGTGCCCCATATAAGGGGCATAAATATTTAAGATTGAAATCTCCTCTTGACCAATTTTTCCTGTGATGAATAAGTAGTGACCATCTTGGTCACTTTTAATTGTTTTTAGCTTAAAGCATACTTTGTTAGATATTAGGATTGCAACCCCTGCTTGTTTCTTAGGACCATTTGACTGGAAAATCTTTTCCCAACCCTTTATTCTAAGTCTGTGTCTGTCTTTGCAGTTCAGGTGTGTTTCTTGTAGGCAACAGAAGGATGGCTTCTGTTGTTGTATCCATCTTGTTAGAGTGTGACATTTTATAGGAGAGTTGAGTCCATTGATATTAAGGGAAATTAGTGACCATTGATTCATATTTCCTGCCATTTTTGGTGGCAAGTTGTTTGTATTTCCTTTCTCTAGGGTATTCTTCTGTGGACTTATTGATTGTTTGTGATTTCCTGGGTATATCTGGGGTCCTTAGGTTGGAGTTTTCCCTCTAATACTCTCTGTAGTGCTGGATTGGTAGATAGATATTTTTTCAGTCTGACTTTGTCCTGAAATACCTTGTTTACTCCATCTATGGTAATTGATAATTTTGCAGGGTATAGTATTCTAGTTTGCAGCCATGCTGTTTTAGCGTCTGTATAACTTCTGACCAAGCCCTTCTAGCTTTCATCATTTCCATTGAATAGTCAGGCGTTATTCTGATGGATCTGCCTTTATATGTGAGTTGGCCCTTTTCTTTTGCAGCTCTTAAAATTTTTTCTTTGTTCTGTATATTTTGTGGCTTGATTATTATGTGGCGCGCTGACTTTTTTGGGGGATCATATCTATTTGGTGTTCTGTAAGCTTCTTGTATCTTTATAGGCATTTCCTTCTTCAGGTTAGGGAAGTTTTCTTCTATGATTTTATTGAAATCTTTATCTGTGTCTTTGAGCTGGTATTCTTCTCCTTCTTCTATTCCTATTATTTTCAAATTAGGTCTTTTCATGGTGTCCCAGATTTCCTGAACATTTTGAGTTATGGCTTTTTTAGTTTTACTATTTTCTTTGACTGATATATCTATTTGAGCTACTGAGTCTTCCACTTCAGAGATTCTATCTTCCATCTCTTGAACTCTGTTTATTATGCCTGTATCTGTGGTTCCAGCTTTTTTCTTCAGGTTTTCTATTTACATCTTTGCCTCAATTTGTGCTTTTTTATTGCTTCTATTTCAGCTTTTATTTCAGCTTTTAGTTCCTGGCATGTTTCTTTCATAGATTTGTTCATGTCTTCCACTTTTTTGTTTGTATTTTCTTCTATTTCTTTAAGGCTTTTTTTCATATCTTCTTTGAGAGCTTCGATGATCATCAAAAAGGAATTTTTGGTGTTGCTTCCTTCAGTTTCCTCTTCATTGCTCCATTCAGGTCTTGTATTTGTAAGATCGCCACTCTCTTCTGGAGTTACCATGTTGTTCTTTTATTATTATGTAATTTTTTGCACTGACGTTTGCCCATGGCTTCAGTGGTTCATGATTAGATGGCTCCTGGTCAGTTGTGGCACTCGGGCTTGTGTGCCTCCTGTCACTTCTCTGGGCAGGGTCTGAATCTACCCTTCAGGGACCCCTGTAGTTTTCTGTTCGCTAGGTTCGATGTGGTGGTGGGTAGCTGTGCAAATTCCCTCAGCAGGAGCTGTGGGTATGGTGACCATCAGAGTTAATCTGCCCCTGCTCCAGAGTGCACTGGTACTCTGCAGACAGCATTTGGTCCTGGAAGCTGAACCTGAAGCTATGGCAGCTCAACTCTCCCTCCCAGGCTGGGATATAGGTGCTTGGGCCCAGTGACCCCTTCTCACCTCTGGGCAGGGTCTGAGTCTGTCCTTCAGAGAACCCTGTAGTTGTTGGGTTGCTCTTTTTGAGGTGGTGGTGGGTAGCCTTTCAAAGTCCCTCAGCAGGAGCTGTTGGTATGGTGACTGGCAGAGTTTATCTGCCCCTGCTCAAGAGTGAGCTGGGACTCTGTAAACAGCACTTGGTCCCAGAAGTGGAACCTGAGGCTATGGGATCTCAACTCTCCCTCCCAGGCTGGGATATAGGTGCTTGGGCCTGGTGACCCCTCCTCACCTCTGGGCGGGGTCTGAATCTGTCCTTCAGAGACCCCTGTAGTTGTTGGGTCGCTCAGTTCGAGGTGGCGGTGGGTAGCCCTGCAAATTCCCTCAGCAGGAGCTGTGGGTATGATGACTGGCAGAGTTATTCTGCCCCTGCTCCAGAGTGTGCTGGGACTCTGCAGACAGCACTTGGTCCCGGAAGCGGAACCTGAAGCTATGGGCTCTACAAATCAATTTTAAAGGAAAGAAGGAAAGTATAATATTAAGCATAAAATGTATTGCACATGTTATTTCCCCCAAAACTATTAAGATAATTTTTTGTTATATTAAAAACAAATAAAATGTTTTACATTTTCTACTGTTTTTTTTATTTTTGGAACAAAACTCATATTACATACTTATCACAGTCATCTCCCTTTGAGTTCCTATTAATATTAAAAGCAATTCAGTTCAATATATTAACATCTCAGTGAGAATTTGTGTCATTATAATTATCACCGTCCTTGCCAATTTAAACTTTTAGCTTGAGCTAAAATTAAATATAAGCTATTAGGAATGCAGTAAAAACAAAGTGTAGAGGAGTACTCCTAATAAAATGACTCATAGTGACTCAACATAATTATAGAACTTGAATGTAAATATTGTATGTATGTATTTATGCCTATATGTATATACATATATGTGTGTATATAAAGGCTTATAATTTTGAATATAAATAGCACTTCTTATTTCTTATTTAAATTTTTCTCAAACCTATTTATCAAAATTAGCCACAGAATTTCAAATATTATAGAATCTAAGGTTTCTAGATAACTCCCTTGGAAATTCTAATTTAGTATGCCTCAGTTAATTTTATACCTGTATGCTACTTTCTAATTGACATAAGAAATTCTGATTCACTTCTATAGACACAACTTTAATATGTGTGTCTAGGCTTTAAATAGAATTTAACAAGTCTGTAAAGTCAGGATAATTATTTTGGTAAAATTTTGGGGACACATACATTTTCTTAATGTACATCTCTCTATGGCCTAAGTGACATTCAATAAATTCATGGCTCACAAAACAGATAAATACAACTACATCCAAAACAGAAAAGAGAATGAAGAAAGGAAGGGGGGAGAAAGGAGGGAAAGGAGGAAGGAGGGAGGAGCTGACATAAATATATGCACTGATTTTGCATTTGTTATCTTTTGAAATTAAAGTAATTATAATTTTTTTAAATGGACTAAAACCATTGAAAGCCATGGCTGAGTCCTAGAAATTGAATATGCTTTCTTATTTAAAATAATAAAATTGTGTGGAAGTATCCATTGCAAAATCCAGAACTCCAGCAATGGGGACAGTGATAACTGCCCTCAAAGAACTAACTGGGGAAGCTATGCTGCTTAGAGACCTCACCCATCTTAGAAGAGTAGGTTAGGGGACTCCAGAGTAACAATCCACAAAATGCAAACTCAGGGCTCTCTGAATTGGGGAGAAACGAGTGTCTTTTTAGTAGCCAAACTACCTGAAAAAAAAAATACTTCAACAGCAAGAAAGAAGTATAGACATACACAAAGGCCTCCTTTTTTTAATCTTCATAGCATTTTATTAATAGGTAGTTCAATAATTTCACATGTTTTATCTCTAGTTTGAATCATATTTGTGAAAACTAGTCTTTTGTGACATCAGGGATGACACTCAGAACACATGTATATGATAGAAAGAAAACTGGGGATAAGAGGACTTTAACATTGTGGCACAGGAGCTGAGTGGCAAAACTTCATGTTTTTCCAGCACAGTGGAACATTGTCTTTCCCAAGTGCTAAGATTCCTATAAAAAGACTTAATAAATGCATTGAGAACTTGCTGACTACCAGACATCATGCTGTTCTCTCCAGTCAGGTGGCATCCTGAAGAACCATGGGGAAAAATTTATAAAAGTGCCTTTATTTTTAGTAGAAGAACTTAGCTGTTACTGGATACAGCTCTTATTTTTCACAGCAAACCATAGAAGCAACAACTCAAAGTTCTAAATGTTATGTGATTACAATATTCCCCATTAAGCAAGTTAAATTCAATAGGTGTCATATCATTAAAAACATGACAGGTATGGTTTTAGCATGTGCACAATGAGGAGAATATCTACTCACTGAGCACTAGCATATAATAGCAAATGTGAGCAGCAGATGAAAGTATTCAATCAATATATACAACTGTAGAGTTCTATATATTTCACATAAATATGTTTTGCTAAAAAAGGAGTTTCAGATTAAAATTTAAAAATCAAAAGTAATTTTGTCAGTTGAAAACTACAGGAGATATTGTTAACAATCCATTAGATATTTCAAAAGTTGAAAAGAGAAAACTTGAAGTTTTGACAATGGAAACTATTGAAATATTCTTCTAAGGAACTTCTATGGCTAATAAACACCTTCAACTATGTTGCAAGATACAAGATTAACTCTAAAAATCAGTAGTCCTTCCATACACTAAAAATAGAAAGGCTGAAAAAGAAATAATGGAAACATTACTCTTCATAATAGCTGCAAATAGTATTAAATACCTTGGAGTAACTTTAACCAAAGAAGCAACAGACCTATTTGACAAAAATTTCAAATCACTGAAGAAAGAAATTGAAGAGGATATCAGAAAATGGAAAGGTCTCCCATGTTCCTGGATAGGTAAGATCAACATAGTAAAAATGGCAATTCTACCAAAAGCAATCTACACATTCAATGCACTTCCCATCAAAATCCCAACACAATATTTTTTTGAACCTTGAAAGAACAATACTCAATTTCATTTGGAATAACAGAAAAGCCAGGATTGCCAAAACAATTTTGCTCAACAAAAGAGCCTCAGGAGGCATCACCATTGCTGACTTCAAGTTATTCTGTGGAGCTACAATAATAAAAACAGCATGCTAGTGGCATAAAAACAGACTTGTGGATCAATGGAATAGAACTGAGGATCCAGATATTAACCCAAAAACCTATGAACACCTGATCTTCAACAAAGAGGCCCAAAACATTCAATGGAAAAAAGATAGCATATTTAACAAATGGTGTTGGCATAGCTGGATGGTAGTGTGTAGAAAAATGCAAATAGATCCAAACCTGTCATCCTGCACAAAACTCAAATCCAAGTGGATCAAAGACCTCAACATAAACGCAACCACTTTAAACTTGATAGAAAAGAAAGTGGGAAATACACTTCAATGAATTGGCACAAGCGACCACTTCCTAAAATTGGCACAGATACTAAAATCAACAATCAATAAGTGGGATCTCCTGAAGTTGAGAAGCGTCCGTAAATCCAAGGACACTGTCAATAGGACTAAATGACAGCCTACAGAATGGGAAAAGATTTTCATCAACCCTACAAGTCATACAGGACTAATCTCTAAGATATATAAAGAACTCAAGAATCTAGTGCCCAAGCAGCCAGTCCAAGGTGTTTCTGATCCCAAGCTGTTCAGTGGTTGTGGCTTGCACCTTGAGATCTGCCAGGAGTGGAGGCTGAACTAGGCAATATTGGAACAGCGGGACCTTGGGACTGAGTGCTGCTTGCCCAGAGAGGGGATGAGGAGTTGTGGAGAAGAGAGAATGACCTGATGTGGTGGGAGGGGGATGGGACCTTGAATAAAGATATACAAGAATAGAAAGTGTGATTTCTTTGTTCATAATAATAAAATAAAATAAAATAAAATACAAAAAAATTAGAAAAAAAACATGGAGAGAGAACATAAAGATGGAGTACTCATAAAAATAAGAAACAATTTATTTGATCACAAATGAAATACTCAGTATAAATGGAAAAGTGTGACCAGTGGGGAGAGAACAGGAAAAATCTTTTGAAGAAAATAACACATCACTCAAAATTTAACAAAAAAATCATTTTATGAGATTAAGTTGAAATTAAACATAATGAATAATCCATAAAGCTTCAGTAAAACAAGGTGCTGAAAAGAGAGTAGAAAAAAGAAAATCATAGAAGTCGTAGAGAAAGAAGTACATAATATAGGGGAGGATAGATAAATTCGACAATAGTCTTGTTATAGTAAACAGTCCGTCAAGAAAGTAAGTAGAATCCCATTGAAAATAATGAAAGAAAAAATTGCTATAACCCTAGGTTTCTTTGAGACTTGAAAATATACTTTTAAAGCAAAAAGCAAAGCATGTCCAAGCTGCAAACCACAACCACTGAACAGCTTGGGATCTGAAACACCTTGGACTGACCCTTGTATCCTACTCCCCCTAGATCTGACTCAGTCTCGATGTTGAGAGGAGAAAACTGGATCTGCCAGGAGTGGAGGCTGAACTGAGCAATATTGGGACCTTGGGAGCTCCTGCTCATTCTGGGGAGGAGTTGGGGAGATGTGAAGAACAGAGAGTGACCTGAAGGGGTGGGAGGGGGAAGGGACCTTGAATAAGGATATACACAGATAGAAAATGTGACTTTATTCATAATAGAAAAGAAAAAAAAAGAAGTATACTTTTAAAAAATTAAGGTTCTTCAGCAAAAGTGCTCAAGTAACTCGTAGTAAACAAATCTATGACTCAAAAATAAGTAAAAACCATTTCAGCAGGAATACAAGATAGATATTTTGTAAGACAAGTTTACACAATGAGAAATTGTAACTTTGTAAAATCTCTTACTATTTATGTAGCATTAAAAGGTAATTTATGGTTAAATACATAATTTTTAAAATTATCATGTTGTTTATACATGTGCAAAAGTAAATGTTTGGTCTTTTACAGAGAAAATGAAGTATATTTTCAATGAATTAGCTAAATCTTTAGTAAGTAAATTTAGTATTTTCTATAAAGATAGATAAATAAATTTTAATTTCTATAACAGCCAATAATACATCTAATAATTTCAGCTAATTCAAAAATTAAGCTAGATTATTTAAATTTTTAATCATTTTTAATGAATGTAGGAAAGGAGCAACACTTACTAGATGGGAAATATGGTAAACCTAAAAACAGGCTGAGAAAGTTAAATGTAGCCATTTTGATTATAAATACTAATAGCCCATGCATATCAATTAAAGGCAGAAATTATTCAGCCTATAAAAAGAAGATCGGAATCTATCCAGGTAATAAAGAATACATTTCAGATTTAAAAGCATAAAGTATTAAGAGAAAAGCCATAGAAGCTATGTTGTTTTAACGCTACATAGTTAAAAACAAATTTGAATGTATATATTAATATCAGAAATGACAGATATTGATATTAGAGCAAAGAATCTTGCTAGGATAAAGAAGACTTTTCCATAATTAAAAAAGGTTCAGTTCAAATCATTCAGGTATTATAATTTATATAAATATTTATTCTCCAGAAATCAATGAAACAACAAAAAAAAACAATATTTCTAATATTGGATCATAGGCATAACCTAGAAATAAATCATGACCAATAGACCAAAATGCCTTTGCAAAGCCAACACTGTAAACCAGTTTAAAGATCGGAAAACTGATGCTTGTTTCTCAGTTCCATTAGCTTGGAATTTTTTTTCCAGCTTTTCATCCTTAATACACTTGTCTGATAATACCTTAAATTTCATTCCTCGTCCCATTTAGATAACTGTGCACTATCTGTATTCAGACCAGCATTTTTTTTTCCTCTATATTTGGTAAGGTTTCTTTTTCCTCTGATTTTATATGGAGTATCTTCTCAATGGATTAAACCCACTAAGAAAATGGAGAAAGAACACATTTTACACTATAATCAATCTTTAATAACCAATTGGTCATAAACAATGTCTTGTGTGTCCAAACTGAGTTTGTTGACGTTTAAAGTTGTTTACATTAATATATTTTACCAGATGGGGAGTTATCAGCATTATTTCTTTTTCAGGATATTTTTTATATCCTTTATGATCTAATAGCTAACATATACTAGTGCATTTGGTATTTTCAGTATTTCCTGATGCAATATTTACTTCTTTTATATTTTTTTACTTTTAGATTGTTTATTGCATGTTTTCGATATCATTATTCATCCCTGCCCGTCAAAATTCCACTGCTGTGCTCTCCTAAATTTCCATTTTCTTTTGCTGTTCTTTTCAACTACAGATTTTTCATTTCTTGCTAAATAATATGCTGTATTTTAGGAAACTATCACTATAGCTTCCATTATTATAATTTATATTTTTATTTATAACAGTTTTGATAACTTGATTCTTTCTAAATGTTTTTTATTTTCATTTAATTAAAATAAATTATCCCTCTGCCTGCCTGAACATTTAGAAGTTTCTTTTTGTGTGTGAGAACAATATTTTCTTTCTATTCTCTTTCTTCTTTACTATTATGTCCTCCCTCATTCCTTTTCTTTGCTTTTCTCTTGTTTACCAATATAAAATCGGATGCATATGAAATACTAAGTGAACTGAGTGGATTTAAAAATTAGGTTATAAACTTGTTTGTAAAAAGTGTTGTGGGCTAAGTATTATTAAAACACATTATATGACTTAATGGAATTGTCAAACAATAAAAAGCACTGAACATTTAAGATAGTATATTGCAATAATCCCAGGCAAGTCCACATTATCTATTGCTATTGCTTGCATATTTATTTATTTAGTTACCTGGGTAGACTGTTGCAATAAAATCATTTCTCTGATAGTCTGTGGCTTTGATGAGTCCATATAACCCACAGCATATAGTCATGTGCATAGTCAACATATTGCTTGCCTTACTGCATTTAAATATTTTCAGCTCATCTCTCCTCAATACTCTATCTTCTCTCTATTAAGATTCAAATTGGTAACTAGTGAGAATGCTCAACAGAAAAGCGCATTTGCTGTCAAGCCTGACAATCTATGTCCAATTACTAGGGTGCACTGCACATAATAGGATAGAACTAACTTCTTCATGAGGTCTCCTGACCTATACATTACACTGTGGCGCTGCCTAAATTAAACAAAAACATAAATAGAAAAATATACTCAAGTTGAATTCATCATGACTCAGTAGTAGAATGCTTGTTTAACATTAGTGACCTGTGTGTAATCCCCAGCATTGCAATAAATCAAGCTGATTTTCTCCTATCAAGACCACATGAAACTGTTGACGTCCACTGAACACTGGTTTACAGTGTTGGCTTTGCAAAGGCATTTTGGTCTATTGGTCATGATTTATTTCTAGGTTATGCCTATGATCCAATATTAGAGTGTTTTTCTGACTACATAGTGGTATTAAGTTGCTCTCTGGTAAAAGCTTGGGAAAATAATCTGTCCAACATCCTGATTCTGCCAGAACCAGACTATATTTCTGGAGTATACTTGCTGGCTTTTCCCAGCATTAGGAGGACTCATCAATTCTCCCTGGCCCAGATTGACCTTCTCACAGGCTATTGTTTCACACACATCTGTCATTGTGGAACTAGTACCCCTTAAGAGTTTCCCAATGAAGCTTTATGTCTTACAACAGTGCTCTTTGGACTTTAATATTTTGATGCTTTGTTAAAATTAGAGCAGGTCCCTCAGGGCGAGTCCTCTCATCCTGCATGCTGCTTCTCCTTTGTAGACACTATACCATCTCCTTGGACTGGGAAATGGAACAGCAGCTTTCTTTTCTTACAATTAGGCTTTGTCGTGTGATTGGAACTTGCAAGGATTCAAGTCCCTCTCCCGTAGACTTGTTCTTCTTATAAGCAACTCTGCCGTATGAATGCAATCCCAACCAAGACAAAAAGCGGCAACCAGTACCAGTGCTGTACATAGCGTCTATGCATCACAGATTCTGTAATGTTTTTGTAGACATTTAGGAAATGATCATAATTATCTTCATGTACCATATGTTATTATAACAATTCCCAGAGACATTTAAAAGTTGGTTATATATCTCCTAAAATTTTTCTGAAATAATGATTGTTCCACTCAGAGAGTAAGAGAGAGATATGGGGTGGGGGAACGGCAGAGTATTTCATATTTGGAGCCCATAGCCTTCCAATAAAGTGTTATAAACTGAAGTGCTTTTATTTTTACCCTTGAGGATTGAACAAAATCTTCTCTTAGTACAGAGGTAAAGAATAAAGCTAGAAATTATCTTTTATTTCTATGTCAATTTTGAGCCACTTAACAAATATGAGATGTTTGTCTCTATTTAGTATTAATTAATAATTATGAATGTTTCACCCTCTTTTACAATGTTTCTTTACTTCCTTAGTCAACAACATTCTTACAAAAAATTTTTGTTGAAACTCCAATGATGGTGAAAACCTGGCCCAGAGAAAGCATGTGTCTGAATTTCAATGTAACACTGAGATTAGGTGAATCTCGGAACAAATATGCAGAGTTTGAGCATGGAAGTTGGTCATATTAAAGCAGCTAAAGTGTTGCCAATGATTCAAAAAATTGTTCTAATTAATTCTATTCTAATATTATTAGGAACATTGATTCCTTCCAAAAGCAGGAATGCATTAAGATTTATGAGCTAGCTGCAAACTGAAGACCACTGCTTCACTTCAAATGTTACTTAACCACATATTTAAGATGCTAAATTTTAGTTCTCATGGAATTTTTAATTTCCATTAAAGTAGAAATAGCTCCTACACACTACCTAAAATTCTCTGAAATAAAGAAAAATTATTACAGTAAAGATAACAACACTTCTCTTATATGGAGAACAGGAAAATAAAAAGAAAAGCAAGCCTAAAGCTTTGTAAGATTTTGTACATTAAAGAGAGTAGATGTAGAGCATCATCTCACTCTCTCTAATGAAAGAAAACACGAAATAGTGTGAATTCTTCAGCTTTCTGAGAGATTAGGGGGATTCTAGATGCTACTTTTAACATCTGTTTATCATTTTTGAAAATTAATAGGATAAACAAAATATTTTCTATTGTACTAATTATGGTAGTTGTAATCCATCTGTGTCTGACATATTCCTTTTTAATTTTGTAAATGAACTCAGTAACTAACTGCCCCATCAGTACATTGTGTAAATATTGAAGTGGAGTTTAAAATAGCTAATAAATAATGCATACCTTCTTGCTTTCTAGTTACATATCTTTTGCTTATCAATATTTCGTACTCTCTCTTCCAAAGTTCTTTTAAAAGTCAACAATTATATGAACATAATACAAAAGCATATTAAAAAAATCATCATATTCGTTTAAATGATAACACCTACATGCAAGATTATTTTAAATATATGAATATTAAAATACGACAATGAAATTTGTATATATATTTGTATGAAATTGATTCAGTGAAGGTAAAAATTACCATCAAGTGAAAATATCAACATAAAAGAAAGTCATATTAACATCTAATCTTTGTTGATTTTTGGCCCGAGAGTCCATGTAGATTTGTTTCATGTTTGTGTTTGTGTTTCTGTGTCAAATAATCAAAACTGTGGTATACTGATACAATGCAATGATATTAAGCTACTAAAAATTGAATTAAAAAAATCTGTAGTCAAATAGATGGAGCTAGAAACAATCTTTCTGTATGAGGTATCCCAGACCCACCCCTACCTGAATGTTTTCTCTCATCTTCGAATATTAGTTTTGAATCTACCACTGAATCTACAAATGTGTGTTACATTTACAAAGCCCGTAAAATCAAGAAGTTACAAAGGGGTCATAGAAAAGCTTTGAATTAGTATCATAGAAGGCTTAAGTGGAGAAATGGAACAAGAAGGGTTAAATTATTATAGGGAGTGAAGGAGTAGGGGAGAGGTAAATAATACTTGGGAACAATTCAAAGTCTTATAAAAAAAAAAAAAAAACTCCTACTGTAGGCTTCCTAAAATATTTATGTTATAATATATCCATGTCTGCGTGTGTGTGTGTGTGTGTGTGTGTGTGTGTGTATGTGTGTAGAAAGAGTTCTGACAGAGTTAGTCTTTTTTTTTCCTTCTTTATTTTGTATTTATCAAAAAAAACAGTAAAAAGAATTTAAAATGCGGAAGAGTTAACAATAACTATACAGAGGATAAGAATCATAAGCATGGCTTATCAAGGGTAGAAATACAAATAAGATTGCTACACATATATTTTCTTTGTGTTCAGCTTTCCCTGTATATCCTTAGAAAGGCAAAAGAGCCCTATAAAACCAATAGTGAAGGTGGCACCTAGACAGAATTTCCCCTATAATCAAATGAATAACCACCCTAAGTGTCATCACTGAATCTGCATCCAAAAACAAATGGAGGTGAAGACAGAGATAACATTGCTGAGCACTGGGTTGAGTTCCTAGTCTAGCTGAGAGCAGGGAAGAAGAGTCTGTGTGAGCAAGGGGATAGAGCTTAGGAGTAAATCCCACAGTGTTGGCTGGCTGGAGATCACTGAATTAAGAAGAGTCACCAGGGAACCAGACCTTGAATAAGGATATACAGGGATGAAAAAAAAAATTCAGAGGGAAAGATGAACACAAAGAAAATATAGGTGTAGCAATCTTATTTGTATTTCTTCCCTTGATAAGCCATGCCTATCATTCTTATCCTCTGTATAGTTATTGTTAACTCTTCCACATTTTAAACACATTTTAAATTCTTTTTACTGTGTTTTTTTTTTTGATAAATACAAAATAAAGAAGGAAGAAAAAAAAAAGAAAAAAAGAAAAGGTACTAGGCCCTCCAAGGATAGACAACTGTCCACTGACATGGGCAGTATGTGGAGCCTTGAAGGGTGGGGTCAGACTGTGGTTCTGTGTGTGGGTTGGCACCATGGTGCCCATTCCCTACAGAGAAACATCTAACCCAGTCCTGTTATTAGGAAATAAGACTTGCCTGGAGTGGATGTTCCATGCTGAGCTGACCCACCTCAGGACTTCTTGCCCTTTTATGGAAGGGGATGGGGATGGGGGAGGCTGAAAACTGACTGGGAGGTATTGGGAGGAGGGAAGGAAGAGAAACCAAGAGGATGCATGAATAAAAATTACTTTATTTTATAAATAAAAAGTTTAAAAAAAGACATCAGAGTCTAGCAAATAAAAGCACCATGTCAGGAATTAGGATAGTTCTTTCTGAGTTGTTGGGCAGTAAAGTCCTACAGAACCCAAAGTATTATATGCCACTGACATTTCTCTTGGTTCTGAAGCTAAAGACACCAAATAGTGAAGTATTTAAACATGGAGAAATCAAGCACATACTAACCTGGTAGCTTTTTATTTACAGGCTAACTTTCAGAGTGCTGAAAGGTGCAAGGTTGGGGTTGAGAAGTTGAGGAGAAATATAATCATTCAGACTCATTCAGTAACAAGAATGAATGCCCTAGCAACCATAGCCCTGATACAATTGTGGCAGGAACATCAGCAACCATATTATCACTGCTTTTTATGCCCCATTTCCCAAGGAAAAACCTATTCCTGACACCATTACTTGTCCAACAACCTGTAATTATAAAGATCATAGGTGCTAGGAGAGAAACTTCTCCAATTAGTTTGGTAAATGAATATAGTGTTCACTAACTAGTAATGACTTATTTTTAACCACAATTCAATACTTAATATGGACATTTTGTTCACAGTAGATGGTAATCAACACAACTGACCAAAGTATAGGGAATAAGAGACAGCAGAATACCCATCTTTTTTTTCTCTCATTTTATTATTATTATTATTATGAACAAAGAAGTCATGCTTTCTCTCCCTGTGTATCCTTATTCAAGGTCCCTTCCCTCTCCCACCACATCAGGTCATTTTTTCTTCTTCACAACTCCCCATCCCCTCCCTGGGCAGGCAGCAGACAGTCCCATGGTCCTACTGACCCAATATTGCTTAGTTCAGTCTCCACTCCTGGCAGATCCAATTTTGTCCCCCCTGCCTCAAGAGTGAGTCAGGTGTTCCTCTAGGTGGAGTGGGATCCAAGGAGTCAGTCCAAGGTGTCTCTGATCCCAAGCTGTTCAGTGGTTGTGGTTTGAAGCTTGGTCATGCTTTGTTTTTTTTCTTGTTTGTTTGTTTAGAGACCACTAATGAGTGAGTACATCCTCTGCTTATCTTTCTGAGTTTGTGATACCTTGCTCAGGAGGATAATCTCCAAGTCAATCCATTTGCCTGCAAATTTTAGGATATCATTTTTTTCTCACTGCCGAGTAGTACTCCATTGTGTAGATGTACCACAGTTTGTTAATCCATTCTTCAGTTGAGGGACATCTAGGTTGTTTCCAGGTTCTTAATATTACAAATAATGCTGCTATGAACATAGTTGAGATAATGCCTTTGGAATATGACTGTGCATCATTAGGGTATACACTCAGAAGTGGTATTGCTGGGTCCTTGGGGAGATTGATTCTCAATTTTCTGAGAAACCTCCATACTGCGTTCCAAGTGGCTGAACAAGTTTACACTCCCACCAACAATGGAGGAGTGTTCCCCTTGCTCCGCATCCTCTCCAACATAGGCTGTCATCTGTGCCTTTTATCTTAGCCAGTCTAACAGGTGTTAGGTGGTATCTCAAAGTTGTTTTGATTTGCATTTTTGTGATGGCTAAAGATGATGAGCACTTTTTCAGGTGCCTTTCAGCAATTTGTAACTCTTCTGCTGAGAATTCTCTTTTTAGATCTGAAACCCATTTTTTGATTGGGTTATTCAAAGTTTTGGGCTCTAGATTCTTGAGCTCTTTATATATCTTAGAGATCAGTCCTCTATCACTTGTAGGGTTGGAAAAATCTTTTCCCATTCTGTAGGCTGTCCTTTTGTCCTATTGACAGTGTCCTTGGCTTTACAGAAGCTTCTTAGCTTCAGGAGATCACATTTATTGAATGTTGGTCTTAGTGTCTGTGCCACTGGTGTTATATTTAGGAAGTGGTTGCCTGTGCCAATTCATAGAAGAGTACTTCCCACTTTCTTTTCTATCAAGTTCCAAGTGGCTGGGTTTATGTTGAGGTCTTTGATCCACTTGGATTTGAGTTTTGTGTGGGATGATAGGCTCGGATCTATTTGCATTTTTTCTACACACTACCATCCAGCTATGCCAACACCATTTGTTAAATATACTATCTTTTTTCCATTGAATATTTTGGGCCTCTTTGTCAAAGATCAGGTGTTCATAGGTTTTTAGGTTAATGTGTGGATCCTCAATTCTATTCCATTGATCTGCAAGTCAGTTTATAGGCCAGTACCAGGCTGTTTTTATTACTGTAGCTCTATAGTATAACTTGAAGTCAGAGATGGTGATACTTCCTGAGGTTCTTTTGTTGAGTAAAATTGTTTTGGCAATCCTGGATTTCCTGTTATTCCAAATAAAATTGAGTATTGTTCTTTCAAGGTCCAAAAAATATTGTGTTGGGATTTTGATGGGTAGTGCATTGCATCTGTAATTGCCTTTGGTAGAATTGCCATTTTTACTATGTTGATCTTACCTATCCAGGAACATGGGAGATCTTTCCATTTTCTGATATCCTCTTCAATTTCTTTCTTCAGTGATTTAAAATTTTTGTCAAATAGGTCTGTTACTTCGTTGGTTATAGTTACTCCAAGGTATTTAATACTGTTTGCAGCTAATATGAAGGGTAATGTGTCCCTTATTTCTTCTTCAGCTCTCCTTTCTTTAGTGTAGAAGGGCTACTGATTTCTTTGAGTTAATCTTGTATCCTGCTACTTTGCTGAAGGTGTTTATCAGCTGTAGCAGTTCCTTGGAAGAATTTAGTGGGTCACTTATGTATACAATCTTATCATCTGCAAATAGATATAGCTTCACTTCTTCTTTTTTAATTTGTATACCCTTAATCTTTTTTCATTCCCTTATTGCTTTAGCTAAAACTTCGAGAACTATATTGAATAGATAAGGGGACAGAGGACATCCTTGTCTAGTTCCTGATTTTAGTGGGATTGTTTTGAGTTTTTCTCCATTAAGTTTGATACTGGCTGTCGGCTTCTTGTAAATCGCCTTTATTATATTTAGGTATTCTCCCTGTATTCCTGATCTCTCCAGGGCTTTAACCATAAAGGAGTGTTGGATTTTGTCAAAGGCTTTTTCCGCATCTAAGGATATGATCATGTGGTTTTGTTCCTTTAGTTTGTTTATATGATGGATAATATTTACAGTTTTTCATATGTTAAACCAGCCCTGCATTTCTGGGATGAAGCCTAGTTGGTCGTGGTGGATGATATTTTTTATACATCGTTGTATACGGTTTGCCAAAATTTTGTTGAGAATTTTTGCATCAATATTCATGAGGGAAATTGGTCTCTAACTCTCCTTTGTTGTATCTTTGAGTGTCTTGGGAGAGTACCCATCTTTAAATATAAATAAATATATATGATGCTACCCTGTCTCAACGTTGAGACATCATTGTGGAAACAGGAGCAGAAAGACTTAAGAACCAGAGGTAACAGACAACAATAAGGAATCTGTGTCTTTTGAAAATGTCAGGGTAGGTGCACATATAGACTCACAGAAGATGTGGCAGCATGCAAAAGCGTGTGGAAGCTCAGCAAAACCCCCTATCACCCTGCAGAGGAGAGCCTGGCATAAATTCTCACCCCTGTGTTTGGAGCTATGTGTAATTGTTAGCAACTAGTATTGGGGAAGCTAGTTTTCTCTGAGTATAACCTCTGATAAGTTAGCCAAGTTATTGTGGAAGGCTATAAATCCAATAATATTTGGGCAGAACCAATTTGTTTGGATGAATTTGAAAAACAAACAAATAACAAAAGACATACATTTTGATGAGTAGAGGGGGAGGATAAATGTGGAAAGTGTCTGGGGAATTATAGTCAGAACATATTGTACTTCTCTCAAGGAACTAATAGACCTAATAAACTCATATCAATTGGAAAAGAATAGATGAGTTATAACAACTCTTAATTTGTGAAATTTTCACAGTAAATGCAAATTTGAGTTAGACATTTTATAATTTGAGTTAAAAAAAGTTGTCAGTCAACAAGTATGTTCTGTATCAGTACCACTTTGTAGAAGAGAAAATTTAGGAAGCAATCATACTGAAATTTATTTTAATTAATCAAAATTTCATCTGACATTAATTTGAAGGTAAGATTATTTAAATACTCTCCTTGGATCTAAGTATGTTCAGATGTTTTCTGTACTGACATTACTTGTCTAAGTCAGTATTGATCTTTGAAGTAAAGAGAACCCTTGAAACTACAAGAGTCCTCAGGTAGTCAGAGAAATACCAGATTCTAAGTCCAAACCCAAATTGAAAACTACTCTCAAATCTATGGACCAGAGATTATTCTAAACCTTTTAAATTAATCATCGCATGCATATTATTTTCTAATCTTTTTGAGGACTTTAACATTTTTTTATCATTCATGTAATATTATGATATAAAAAACCCATTTTATTAATAATTGTAAGATGATGACATCTTGTTAAAGGTCATACATATTTTCTTTTCACAAAATTTTCTGTGATTATTAAAAATTGATATAATAACATAAATCACAATATTTGAGTAGTTACTAAATTACACAGTATTGAATTACATAAGTCTATCATCAGTAAAGCTTGGCGGCCATTATTATGATATTAGACACAAACATAATCTCACACAAACAGTTGTATAAATATTCACACTAGAAAATTTGTTTATGAGAAATAAAAATAATGTGTTTTGATCATTTTGGGCTGATAGGATGGTTCAGTCAAGGTCATGCTACATAGCCCTAGCTATCTATGTTCAATCTCCCTATATACACCAGACTGGACTTAAACTCACAGAGGTCCTCTGCCTCCTTCTCCTGACTACTGTGATAAAATTCTTGTGCCACCATGCCCACAGAATAATGAGTTTCAAGAAGAGATTTCTTGAGTTTTGAAGCCTCATACTCATCATAATTCCTTCATTTTGTTTCCTAATGTGATCCATACTCTTGGTTTTCCATTGGGAAGTTTCTACAGTCTATTTTTTGTTGCTGTTTTCTTGGGTTTGTTCTAATGTCCTGCATAATCAAGTTTCTTCTCCTGCCCTAAATTTGCCTCCTAGCTTATCCTTTTTATGCTGCCTAAAAATAGCCTCAGGCCATTTTAAGTTCTAAATATACAGAAATCTCCACTAAGTCAGTGGCTCATCAACCACATTCCTTTTTAATGTCTGCACATAAAGTCTAAAGCTCCCACTATTGTTATAAGAAGTGTTTAATGAATTACCATACTCATTTCTATAAACATCCAAGAATGTTTATAGAAATCCCTGTGGAGTACTAATATGTTCCACACACTGTCCTTTCTCACAGTTAAAGGCTAGGCTTCACTCTGCTGTAGGCCTCTCTGTGTTACTCTGCCTCTGAAGCCTGTCATCTGTATCGTGTTGACTCTGGATTCTCTCAGGTCAGTGACTCTTATTTCCTTGCCTCAAATATAGATACAGAATTTCTTAACCTGTGTACATCATCAAATCAAAATCTAGGCTGTACACACAGTTTATGGAAACTAATTGACTTAAAAATGACTATGGATTAATTTTAACTATTCTTTTAGAAGTTCTGCTCTCCTTCTGAAAAGTCTAGGTTATGTTACAATAGTTGCCCATACATGCAATTCCTGACTGGTTTTTTTGAACAATGTCAATGCCCTATTTGATGATTGAGTTATGATTCGAGTCTATGTGCTGCTAATGGCAGTGATTTCTCCATGGAGAAATAGGAAAGAGTTCCTACATGCATCTCCACTCAGGATCTGTTTTCAAATGTACTTCCAAATCTTTCCCTATGTACAATGGCAATGTCTCCTACTTCCAAAGAAAACTGTGACAACTTCCTTATGAGTTACCACATGATATTGTTTTATCTACTATAACCATAAAGACTGCATTTAATATAATAAAACATGGAAAACAATGGTGACTCTGATGATTCAAAAACCAATTAAAAGGCACTAAAATAATTTTATATCTCTATAAGTGTTAGTGTATTTCTACCAATAAAACAATAAGTGCAGAAATTCAATACAATAAATGAAAACGAACCAAACATCTGGAATAGCCTGAATGATTCTCTTTTGAAAAACCACAAAGACCTTGAAACCAATGTGGTTCCATTGTCTTTAAAATTCTCTACAACAACAACAAAGCCTACCAACTAACCAAACATACCAAACAAATAAAAAAAAAAAATCTAGGGTTCAAGACCATGTGAAAATTAATCCTAGAAGCTTCCACACATATTGTTATTCAAGATATTTATGAGGTTCTTATGACTATAGACAGATGCTCACCCTCCTCTGGTTCATATTCTAATCCTGGGCAGGAGCAAGTGAGGATGCAAACTCCAAAGTTGCTTAGAACACATTACAGAGGCTCAGGGAGAAGAAGATAAGGGAAATTGGGCTACCAAAGGCTGGCTTTTATTATCTATTGGGGATTACACATTGGTCACAATTCATCACTGAGGAAAGTCAGGGGAAAAAGTCAAGGCAAGAGCAGAGACAAACTATGAAGAAATGCTGCTACAGAAGGCAGGTATACTTTGAATAGATTGAATCCAAAATATTGTATGTATGCTTTCTCAAGATAATTTTAAAAAGCTATATATTATTAGAAAAGATGGTCTGTTGTAAGACTTTTGTCTCATGAATTGAAACCATCCGTAGTGGAGGATGGCTTCATATGGCTCAGGGAAGAAAACAAAACAAAAACTTCAGAAAGCTGCAAAACTTCCTGGAACTTGCAAGATTCCCCAGGCCTTTCCTTAAGTGGATTTTAACATTAGCAACTGGTGAGGAGAGGAGAGGAGAGTGTCTTACATGCTGAGTTGCCTGTTAAAGGAGACTGAGATACAAAGAGCTTATTAACTAGGATTTGGACACAGCCATCAAGAAATGAAAGTGACCAGCAAACATGAAGGAGAACTAAAGGAACCTTGGGACAACTGACCATTAATGACCTGAGAGAAATGAAGGCCAGACAGTGAAACTAACACAGAAAGAGAACTAGAAGAGCTAGAGAAAGTTCTCTTCTAATGACAAAGCAGATAATTTGGGTATTATTCGAATATACCATTGTTTTTATCTAACTAGAAATCTGTATTGAACTTAAGATTTAATGTGAATGCAACAGGTGGAAGACCCTGAGCAGAAACAAAAGGAAATGAACTGGTAGGTGCAATTATATCCATTTTCCAGCAAAGTAACAGTTACCTCTACTTGGTTACCATAACAAAATAATGTCTGGAAGCAAAGCAAAAGAGTCTGCAAATAAAACACAGACAAAAACCACCACAATTAAGCTTCTTCTTGGAGGGAGAGGCATGTGAACCATCTTTTAAACTTTTTTTTTTTTAATGTGGCATTGTATTGTTGACAATCCCCACCCCTTTTCCTATTGCAAAGAAAAGCAATACTTCACATTTATTTAAATTCAGGGATGTGAAAAATTGCTGGTCCCACACACTACTACTTCTCTTCATCCAAGAAACTAATGTCAAGAAATAGTTGCAGTAGTAGAGACAGTGAATTGCTGAGCTGTGGAGCTCCCATGTTCAGGTTGGGTTTATGGAGATATATTTAAAAGAGCAGAGATAGAGGACAGAAAGGTAACAAAGCTGAGTTGGAGGCCAATAGCAAAAATAAAATGGGAGTGTGTAATGACTTCTACAAAGTTAAAGCATTGCTGGTGACATGAAATTTCGTATGAACAATAGGACTGAATTCCTAACATGCAGAAAACTGAGAAGATTAAGTATACTTGAAGGAAAGTCTGTAGGACCTGTGTTGAGAATAGTTTCAGTCTGTAGCAGGCAGCAAGAAGACATATACAGAAAACTGCATTAGGTTCATTTTATATCTTTCATTCGAAAACTAGTTGCCTGTTGGGTAAGCTTTGTGCTATGCATCAGATACCATTGTGGATCAGGCAGAAAAATAAGACAAAAAATATTTATATTACCTGATACACATTATAGATAAATGATCAATAGATGGTGGCTTTGACTTTGAAAGAGTTATACTTTGAGAAGAGAGGGTTGTAAGAACGTAATTTAAGTAAAAGAAAAAGAGAAAGGCAAACAAAACAAACAATGAGGCAATTTTTAGGCACATAGGAAATGAGTTGGCACCTGGGAGATTTCTTTCAAAACTCACACAGGAAAACAAAGAGCCCAATATGCCAAGATAAATGGTTTTTGTAGGAACTTTGTATAAAAGAAAGTATCTAGGTAGTCTTTGTTAGAGAAGGGAGTGAATGGGGAAGTCCATAGAATTTTGGAATGCTTACTCTCCTGTGTTAAGTGGGGATCTAACGTAACTAAGGCTGCCTGAGACTTCCCTGACTAGGGGGGAAAAAAAAGAAAATAACCACACACAGAGACAAGAAGGCATACAGACAAGCCTGAAACAGTTACATAGTGAACTAATGATAATTGCAAAAACAGACACAGATTCATATAATGCAAAATCCCACAGGTGAAACACACAATAACATACTGAAGCCAGAACATTTCTTAGTATAATTAAACAATCTTCTCAGGTTTCTAAAGACTTTGGTCATTTCTCATTTACACCATGATTCCAGCCATGGGAGTCATCCAAACAATCATAGAATTTCTCATATGCAAAACACTGGACAGCTCCAGTATTCATGCAGTTTTTTAAAGATCCAGGAATATTTTAACCTGAAAACCTATTGTTCAGAAGCTTGCCTGTTGATGCTAACACTAAATCAGCTCAGCATTTACTCTCTCAGAGAACTTCTAACCAAAATCAGGCGTACAAATTTATAACACAGAGTGGGTAAAGTTTGATACCACAAACATTTTAAAGGAATACAAAAACTTAATGGCAGTTTCAAACTTGAATCAAATCTTCAGTATATATCTTAAACCTCACTGGCTAGACTCAGCATCAGAAGTTAAAAAATTAGGATCTGAGCAGCAAACTCATGGTTCTTTTCTCATCTTCTCCTAGCCTGGTTTAAGAATGTCTGAAGACATGCTTGTATACATGTCTTTTGAGCTTGCTGTGTGTGCAGAGATTTCCTCTCTTTTCTGAAAGGATATTGTATATATAAAAAATGATGTGGTTAGTAGTAAATGAGCATAAATAATAATGGAGATAATAATAACAAGAATGTAAATGTTCTGGGGCTAAGAAGATGACTCAGGCAGGAAAGTACTTGCCAGGCAAGAATGAGGAGTTGAGTTCAGATTCCTGCCATCTAAATAAAAACCTTGGCATCATGATGGGACATGCCCATCATCACAGAACTTGGGACCTGAATCACATGGTGCATAGACAGATCCCTAGGTGAATGGTTAATTATCATATTACTTACAGAGAATGGTAACATAGTAGAATAAATTTTTCAAAATATGTTTATTTGGGGTGCTTTGTGTAATTTCTGTGAGGCAACCAAATAAAGATGTCAATTGTGAAATTGAGCCAAACTGTTTTTACATTAGAGCAGAAACTTTACATTGCACAGTGTTACATACTCCTGTGGGGTAACAAAAAGTCAGGCTGAAGAGGATCATGATTTCTATGTGGTGTGTCTGTGTCTGTGTGTGTGTGTCTGTGTATGAGTGTGCCTGTTTCTGTATATGATTCTGTGGGTCAAAGAGCTGGGAGATAGAGTTTTATCTGTTTGTACATGTGTGTACAAGCCCACAATATCACCTTATCTCAACATCACATTATTGGAAGTTTGTTTTTTGTGAATGTTGGAGATCTGAACTCAGGTCTCATGATAGGGCAGCAAACAGTAAACTCCCTGAACTATCATCTCCTCAGCCCCAGGGCATCTTAACAATAAATGTTAATAATAAAACCTAATTTTCATGAGAATTCTCCAAAAATGCACCTGAGTGAGAGATCATCATTTTGTGTTTTATTTTTCTCTCTTAAAGAGCCCATCTAAATTCTGTTTTAGTTTACTTTAAGCTTTGTTTTTTTGCTTTGCTTTTTGTGTTTATTTTTGTAAGTTTGTTTTTTGTTATTAATGTTTTTGTTTTTTCAGAAAGCTTTTTCTTTTTTCTGATTTGGGCAAGAAACTTAGGACATTGCCAAAAGTAGTCAAGCATTCTCCCACTCAACTATCTCATAAACCTTTTCTTTTTTAAAATTTTTTTATTTCTGTTTTTTGTTTGTTTTTTTCTGTTTAAAGTTAGATTTTGCTTTTGATTTTCTTAAAAAATTGGCTCTCTACTTTTTTTCTTCATATTTTATTTTTCAAATCAATCTTGACCTTGCTATTCAGTGCAGAGCACCAGCCTGTCATGATCTCTTACCTCTCTCATAGGACACTAGATTTACAGATGGTAAACAAAAATAACTTCATGTTTTTCTGGCAGTAGTCAATAAATGAAAAACAATTCAGAAAAGTTGGTAGCTTGGTTGACATCTCAATCTTTAATAGTACTTCCTGTTCTTGTAGAGGACCAGAATTTGTTTCTTAGCACCTATCTATAACTCAGCTCAGTGGCACTCTAGCACATTCTTACACTAACCTATCAATTTTCTCTTCTTAAAAATTATACCTTCAAGGTCATTTGCTGCTATTTTTCTGGGCCAGTAAAAAAGCTTTAACTATTCTTCCCTACTTAATAAAGAATTTCTTTGTAAAAATAGGTGTTTAGGTGTGGTTTGCGCCTAATCTGGAGTCCAAGAAAGAGCCTCAATTGTGCAGGGGTCTCCTTTAGTTTAGGTGTGCTTTCATCAACAAATAATTCCAAAGATACAACCATTGGAGGTAGGATTCAAAACCAGTATACGACTGCTGTATTTGTTTGGGAAAAAAAATACTATCAATTTGGATGAAAGTACCAAAAATAAAATTAACATTTCTCTCTAAGAATGTCATATTTATGTCAAATATTAAATCTTATCACTGTATTCAGTTAATCTGCACTTAATCAAACTCTGTTAATGCCTAGAAGAGAAAGTGGACTCAGTGCAACCAGATGCTTCCCAAACATATTCTCTTGATAAAATTGAGCTAATGGTTTTCAACAAATGCTCTTAAGAGCACAACTGAGAGTATTTTTTAATCAGCATTGATCAGTAGTTTTCTCTGAGGTTGAAACTTTATATTTTGGAAGAAAACTTCTAAAGACAGGATATTTGCAGAGAGGTGAAACAATAGGATGTTTTAAAGCGATATGACATACTACAGGCAAGCTCCTTAAGACAGGAAACAAACAACTCAAAATCACTCAGGAAGTCCTTGAAACTGACTAGCTTCTCTAAGATATCACCCCCCTGCAAAGTAAACAGTAAAGACTAAGAGTCATGCTTGGACAACCCTAGCTGTGTGAAAGAAAGACAGAAGCACAATACCTAGGGAAAGAACCAAATTTGAAAAGAAAACAAAACAGCAACAACAAAAATATAAGTGAGCTGAGCTGACTGTAATGGATTAAGACCAACTGATTACCTAGAAAGGACGCTCCAGAACTAGTTGAGAAACCTGCAGGCAATAAGTACAGTGTGCTCCAGGTTTCTAATTTTAGTGATCTGTCATCAATTCTGAAGTGGACTTTGATAATACAGTTGACTTTATTTAATCTCTGCTCCTATAACTAACCCTTCACCTATCTTACTGTAAGTAATCCCAATAAAACACATTTGTTCACCCGACTGGACTTTGGTCTGTCTTGTGCTCCCTATATGGAATGAATAGGTGTGTGTTACTGTGTGTGTGTGTTCCTTCTCTAAATATAAGTTTTTCATATAACAGCCAGTGAAGAAAACAACGTTTCCTAAAGTGGAGTTTTAGATGATAAAGTTGTAAAATGCATTTTAGTTCTCTCATCCATAGCAATTTCAACAGTTTTGATTTATATTGTTGTTTATTAACTTGCTTTTGAGTTTTTCAAGTGTAGAATACTGATTGAAATAATCTCTTTTTCATTCTTCTATTTTTTTAGTTTACTTATGTATATAATCAAATTTAACAAATACATCTGGAATATATAACTTAATGACTAAGAGAAACATGCAGCCACATGAACAAGCTGCCTCATATATTCCAAATTAGAAAATGAAAACACTGATTATTATGACAGAGTTCAAATTCAATCTGATTAATACAGAAATTCTACTAAACTACTACAGGCTATGTGCTAATATACAGCAATATTTTACATAGTATAATTCCAGCTGTTTTATTTTTTCTTATTTTAAATATGCACCTGCATGTAAAGAGAATAAGAAATTTAGGAATTCACTTTGCAAAAGACTTAGAAAGAAAAAGGATAGAAATGATTGGAAGGGAGAGGTACATGTGTAACCATATACATTCAGAAGCTGAGAAAGAAAATGTGGACTTTCTGCTTCAATATGATATCAAAAGAAAATACTCCTATTTCCTTTATTAGAGAATAACTTTATTAACATGTAAATATTTCTATCTTATCTGTACTACCTGGAGAAGAAAATACAAACTCTGCGCTAAAAATAAATTTATATGTACATGAAAAAAAAGAATCCACAACTTTTCTATATTCTGCAATTCTTCCTTATACAGAGCTTTAAGGTTCCAGGATGAGACTGTTAAACAATAAATCAAGTATGCTTGATTGTTTTGTTAGTCCCAGACGCCTAGCTATGTATCCATTTTTTCTTTTATCTAGTTATTGCTTAGTTTCTGTCCTCTACCTATTAGGTTTAAATGATGGACACAGTGAGGTGTAACTAAGTGAAGGATGTAACAATAAGAGATTTTTGATGAGATATAGGGCAGTTCTTCCTTCCCTGCTCTCAACCCAATGAGATGTTCATAACAGCATTGTGGATGCTGCATTCCCTTACAGGATAGCCAGTTTTTTGCTTTAATGTTTAGTGACTCATATCCCTGAGTTCTCCAGAATAAAATTTGAAAAATGGCTAAATTTGTAACTGAATATTCTGTATTCTACATTTTAAGATTAAACAGACAAAAATATATTTTTTGGAAAACCACTAACAGCAGAAGTTAATAGTATCTTCCAAAATTAATATATATATTTAAAATAATTTTTAGATTTTAAATTAAAATTACTTTTTCTTTCATTAAACTCAGAATTTTCAAGGTAGATTTTGGCTATCTCTGCATTTTAAATATGTAGTATCAAATATGCATTTGCCCATCTCTGTATGTGTGTGTCTTTGTTTCTTTGTGGGTCTCATTTTATATTATGGTCTTTAGGCTAAGTCTGACTCAAATATGATAAATTCTTAAATCAGAGTAAAGAATAGCTAAAGTCAAAATACAAGTTATCAAACAAAGAGAAATAGAAAATATTTTTAAAGTTTATATGGTTTTATTAAAATTTATTATTATCCTTGTACCAAAATCTCTGAAGGAAATATATAATAAATATTATCCATCTTGAGAAGATGGTGAAGAAAAAGATGGTAAGGAAAATTGATGACTTGATAAAACCTAATTTGCTACCTACTATTAATGACAAAAGGAAGGAAGACAGAAAGACACTGTATAAAATGTACCTCAAAGTCAAAAATACTGAGAAGCATTTTATCACTCCAAAATTAAAAAAGAAAGTGAGATGCAACCTCAGCTCAGAGGGATACATGATAGAAGTTAAGATGTGCATTCACAGGGAAAAACTTAGGGTCCTGTGATATTGCTTTCCTTTTGCAAAGAAACTAATCAGAACATGCCACTTTGTATAAAAATAGAAATCAATATGTCTATTAAGTTAGAGTAGAATAGACCCATCTTCAAAGTTTATATTTTTCTTAATATAATCTGTTTTCTTTCCAAGAAAGTGAGTAATTAGAAAGTTTTAGATACCTTGCTTTGAATTATTTATTACTTTTCTCTTCTAGGATCATGTAGCTGTCTTTTCTCTCATCATTCACAAAATGTTTCTTTTTTTTTTTAAGAAACTAATTTTGGAATTACTAATTTAATAAACAAATGATGTATATCAGATGATGTATATAAATCATTGTGTTAAAGATTTTTCCATAATTGAAACTTAGCACCCTTGTTAGTGTTTTGTGCTACATTTCAATGCTCTGAATTTTAAACCAAAGCTTAGTCCTTGGTAGTTGAATTTATAAACTGGCAAATGCTTCTAAGGGGAGAAAATATGATTCAAAAGCCTAAGGGGAAAAGGGAATGGTTGCCTCCTTGACATCAAACGAGCCTTGTAAAATAGCACATTGATCAGCTAAATACAAATGAACTAGAATCATATGGATATAATTCTCTTAAATTAAATTTCCTTTAAAATAGGAATGGAATTAAACATTAAACAGGAAAGGTTCATGAAGTCAGGCCTTTTGCATTTGACATCTGTCTGCATGAACTTAAGCTCTCTAAAGCATAAATCTTAGAACTATTAAGTAGATGACTTTATGCCTACTTTAATGTATAGTCAATATATTATTGTTTGTTACATTGTCCACAAGATGATTTTTTTAGAAAAATACTTTAAATGAGGCATTCTGTCATTTTTAACATTGTTAAATAATTTGATGTCTTGTTGTTTTAGAACTGAATGTACAAAAAACTGTAGTCCAAGGAAAAGAGATTTACTTTTAATGTTTCCAAGAGGCCAATGAACAAAAAGAACTTGAGATGTGGTATATATCACAGAGTTTGGAGAACCATATGTGGCTGGTAGATGCGGGTCATCACATCATCTGGAAAACAAGTAAACATTATATAAAAAAAAAATCTTAGTGGAGATTCTTGATGTCAATGAGAGCTCCTGCCAATTAAACCAAAGAGGGATATTTTAATATTAAGACACAGTGGTGACACCAGCAGAAAGCAAAATTCAATATCTAAACAAATATGTTAAAATCCTGTTTTCAAGCAAATGCCTCCCATAGCTTCTTTTCTGTTTATCATTACACAGCAGTGTGTGCTTAATGAGATACTTCCATGCTTGAAAGCTAACTATTCCTCATGCATTTGACCTAATTTTCCCATGAATCCATAAATATATCCTTTAATCCATTGTTTGCTTCTCTTTTTTGTTCTCTATACATTCTACTACTTCCTGATAATCTGTTCCTTCTTAATGTGTGTCAGAAGCATATTCTGACCTTGTTAATACAAATCCAGCTCATAGAGCACTTATGTGTCCACAAATAAAAGATACAAAATACTTCTCTATTAATTAGGAGACAAAGGAAGACAGCAAAGCAGGAAAAAAAAAACAGTGAGGAAAGTTTAAACATATCAAATTAAGAGAATATTTTCTGAAGTATTTTCAAGAACAATGTGCCTGGCAATATATCACTTAACTTTGTGTGCAATCAAAAGGGAGTGTTGAATAAATGTAACTATAACCTAAACTAATAAGACATATCATTTCTTTACTTTTACTTACAAAACTAATTTATACTTGGTATTTCTTGATGTTCAACCCAAAGTAGAGTTTTCATTGAATGCCAGTTTCATTGAAACTGAAGAATGGTTTAACAAACTGTGGTACATCTACACAATGGAGTACTACTCACCAGTAAGAAAAAAGTGATATCCTAAAATTTGCAGCCAAATGGATAGATATGGAGAATATCCTCCTGAGTGAGGTATCCCAATTCCTTGAGTGAGGTATCACAAATCTGGGATGATAAACTGGGCATATTCTCATTCATTAGTGGACACTAAACAAAAATCATAAAGTAAAACATATCCAAGCTGCAAACCACAACCACTGAACAGCTTGCGATTTGAAACACCTGGGACCAGCACCTTGGATCCCACTCCCTGAAGAGGAACACTTGACCCAGTCTTGATGTTGTGGTGAGAATACTGGATCTGCCAGGAGTGGATGCTGAACTAAGCCACCTTGGGACTTCCTGCCCTTGCTGTGGAGGAGATAAAGAGATGTGGAGGAGAGAGAATGACTTGAATGGGTGGGAGTGTGAAGGGAGCTTGAACAAGGATATACACGGATTAAAAATTATGACTTTATTCATAAAAAAATAAAAAGAAGATTTAGTTACATGCTACCACAAAACTGAAGTGTTAGGACCACAATCAAACATTTAATAATCATTCACTATGTACATCTTAAATATTAGCAGCATAGATATAATGTTGCTATGGAAACTAGGGAACAGAGAAGAAATGGGAAAACAAACATTAGGATGATCTGTCAAAATGATCCCTCCTTTAAGATAAGAAAGGCTTAACCAGAGTTTAAGTATTCTATAGAAACAATAAGAAGAAAAGAGGGAAGGGGCTCAGATTTCAAACCCTTCTATTAATGGGGTTTGGATTTCAATTTATGCTGGAAATTCATAATGACATTAAAATATTTATTTGTTTTATGTGAGTATTTTTTCTGTTTATTGATTACTTTTCTATTGCTGTGATAAAACACTATGAGTCAGGCAACTAATAGGAGAAGATGTGTTTGGGAGATTTATGTTATAAGAATGATTGATAATAGTTCATGCTGGGCTAAAAGAGGTAGCAGATTTTAAGGGGCAGAGCAGCTAAAAGCTCACATCTTAATCCACAAACAAAACATAGAGAAAGTACACTGGATATTGAATGTCCTTACAAGCTGCAAGGCAGGCCCCCAATGGCATAAATCCTCTAGCAAGGCCACATATCCTCAGTCTTTCAAAAACAAAGCAAAACTACCTGGGGGGACCAAGTATTCAAATGCCAAAGCTTTGTAGAGGACAGTTCCTTCAAATCACCAAAGCCTGTGTCTAAATTTTTATACTACATTCTAGCCTCATCCTCAAAAAGCCAGCATAGTGTATGGAACAAGAGTTGGAACATTTCTGAGTTAAAATGTAGATACCAGAGTTTAATCATCCTCAAATGCAACAAGAGACCATAATTACTGAGGCAACTTTTCAAAATGCACAATGCATATTTTAACACTTAAACATGTCATTGGCAAATATACGTCCCAGGAAATTAAGTAATCTGGCAGATTAATGAAGTGAAGTGAACCTGGTATTTAATGAGGTACACTATCTGTTATTAATGTCCCACAGTTATCAAAAAAAAAAGGAATCATACAATACTGGCATGGGTATCATATGAATGACAGGATGTCAAAAGAATTGGATTCATCAAAATGTTTTTTCTGTATTTTTTGACTGTTTAAAAACTGCATACATGTATACAATAAAATTCAACCTCTGTTTCAGAGGATGGTGCCACATCTATGGTCATGTGTGTAAGACTAATTGGAATCAGTGGGTTATTACAAAAAATAAAAATATGTAGTTGGGATGGGGAATATGTAACAGGCAATATAGAGGGAGCTAGAAGGTTAAATTGGAGGGGTGAATACAATCATATATGTCTCAGTCCACATCTAGTCATACAATAGAGATTACCATTAACAATACAAGCTCATAACAGTTGTTTCAAAATTCTTGAAGACGGTGAAGAAATTGTAGTTGAATGCAATAATGAACTAGGAATACTAAGCCAAGAACTCAAGTACCAATTGAGATATAAGCATGTAGTTTCTGGTCATTCTGAAGTAGACATGAAACTCAAGGTCCAATTTTAAACAAAATTGGTGTTATATGTTCTTTTGAGATGTAGTTTTTTATCTGCAAATTATTATTTTAAAACATATAATAATGTACTTTAAATTCTAATAATTTAAATATAATTTATTTCACTGATTTTGTAATTTAAACAAGCTTGATAACCAGCCCTTCTATTTGTTATCCTAGGCAGTCACCTCTTGTGAACTTAGAAATATGCAGAGATAATATTACCATTTTGTGAATTTTTTTTCAGCTGACGAGGACAAAACCTGGGGCTTTGCATTCACTAGGCAATTATGCTAATATTGAATTATATTTAAAGCCACACCATTTTAAAATAAAGAAATAATTCTTCTAAAAAATGAGCTGTTTTCAATAGCTATTTTATCTTTCAATTCTTATCTATTTGATCTTCCAATTCTTATCTGAGCAATATGTGTTTTGTTTTGTTATATAATATAGATGTATAATTTAATCATCGCGTATATGGTCTTCATTTACCACTTGAAAAATTGCAGGATTTGGAAGAACTACTACAGAAAAAATAGTTTACCCTCAATACAAGCTGAGTGTAACAAATATTAGAAATTTCAACATTTACATTCAATATATAGCTGCCTCACTAAACCTCCATGGAGACCAGATTTATTGAATGAATATATATATATATATATATATATATACATATATATCTTAAAGCCAATTTTAGAAGTATGAACTGGATTTCATTTTGTATGTAAACCATGATCTCTTGCTGATGGGCATATATAATCAGTTTAATATAACCAGAAGCATATGGGAATTCTCAAGGTTACAGAACAATTAGAGCACTTGAAAATGAAAGAATGACAGTGAAAAAAATACCAGGTAGACTCCAATGATAAAAGTCTATTTATGCATATAAACTCTCACTGACCTTGGTAATACCAACAATTTGTATGAAGACATGCAAATTAAGTTCCAAGAGAGGCCATGCATGAGAGAAAGAGGCTGAATGCTGACCCAAAATAATGTTTCTACTTCCAAGGTTAAAGGGAGAAGTGAAATACCCTTGGTGTTACCTTCCATGGGCCACCTCATTGGCAGTGACAACAGCTAGCATTATTCACCACTTTGGAGCTGGGGTAATTACAGGGTTGCATTTCATGTCATGACATTCATCTGTTAGGTGTGACTGAATGAAAGAACAACAGGGCCCTGAGGCTAGGTAGGTGATGGAGGTCTTAATAAACCCTCGGGAATAAAGGTCACTGACAAACACATTTACTTTCTTTATATTTACATTGGAACTTATTGAAACTATGAAATTATATAATGGCTTTGGAATTTTGCACAGAATATTAGTACTTTATCCAGTAATTACCTAGAAACTTAGAAAACATTTTGTTATACTTAATTTCTCTATAATAAGAACAACATACATATTTTAAGGACATTAATTTCTTGACAATTTTTAATTTCTAAAGAATTATGCAAATTTAAGATTAATGCTGTACAAGCTATATTTTAGGAAAACCCCTGCTACTTCTAACTAATAAATGCCAATTAATATAAGTGATATTTTACAAATATTCTGTTGAATAAGTTAGAGAGTTGGTTTATTTAAAATAATTGCACAACAGTCCAATTGTGTTAATTCTCTTAAGCAGCTTTATGCAAAATATTTAGTGATAAAATTATCAAAAGGAAGTTTTGAGAGTACTACATTACTAGATTTAAAATATTTTATTTAATACAATTTCTAATTTATAAGATCATGGATAATTGATTGATTAAAAAATTCTTTATTTTCAGTGTTAGTCTTTGTAGCTCTATCTCCAATATAAACATGCAAATACTAGTAATTGAATTGCCACAAAAATGAAGGAAAATGTCTTTTAAAATTGCTTCTTCAAATGAAGGCAGTATTACTGTACATTTTGGTGTTTCTGTTCATTCCAAAGGAAGCTTACACAGAGTCTCAAGAGGCAAACTCATCATTGTAATGCAAGAAAATTGAAAAGAAAAGTGATTCAGAGAGGATTACTGATACTTTCTGTCAGGCTATTCAGCACCATGCTGTATATCAAAACATATACAAGCATGCACTCATGCACACATACACCTGCAAACACATCACAGGCACCTAGAACATACAAACATGTAGGCAACAGTTGCATACGTAAACAACATACACCTGTCCTATATACACACAGGCAGTCACCTAATACAGGAAAACACTCACTCACACATAGAGAGCACAAACAGATTATATGCACCACCCTTAAACTACTCAGCAGTAAGGAAAAAATTATATCCTAAAATTTGCAGGCAAATGGATGGATTTGGAGATTATCCTCCTGAGCAAGTTATCACAAACCCAGAAAGATAAGCAGGGGATGTATTCACTCATTAGTGGACTCTAAACAAACAAACAAGAAAAAAAGCAAAGCATGACCAAGCTGCAAACCACAACCACTGAACAGCTTGGGATCAGAAACATCTTGCACTGACTCCTTGGATCCCACTCGCCCTAGAGGAACACTTGACTCAGTCTTGAGGTCGCTGGGAGAAAACTGGATTTGCCAGGAGTGGAGACTGAACTAAGCAATATTGGGACAGTGGGACCTTGGGACCACCTGCTGCCTGCTGGGGGTGGGGAATGGGGAGTTGTGGAGAAGAGAGAATGACCTGATGTGTTGGGAAGGGGAAAGGACCTTGAATAAGGATATACAGGATAGAAAGTGTGACGTCTTTGTTAATAATAATAATAATAAAAACAAGAGCCCATGAACCAAGGAAACAAACCTCAGAACTCTTCTTTAAGCCCAATAGTTTAAATGCATTGTAAATGGGTATACTGCTTCCAATGTTCTCAGGGCTCAGTTCTATGATAAACAGTTCCTGAAACTACATACTACTGATAATTCTTCCAAAACTAGGAAAATTTAAAATTGTTTTATGCATAAAGATATTTTGAGACTTTTCTGTTTTTGTTTTGTTTCTACAATAATTTTAAGCCACATTTTTAGTGCTTTTAGCCTAAAATAGAGCTTCTAATCTTTCAAGTGCCATATAAATGTGCTGTCAAAGTTATGTGGTTAAGGGGGCATTATGCTTTCATTTAACACCATGGTCAATTGCAGCTTTATCTTAGTATGTAAGGTTGCAGATCTAGAGTGCTGCTAATCTTAAATTAAGAGTTAGGATAAGTTACAAAGAGGCATTCTTATCAACCCAAGATGAATTGAAGCTTGGATAATAAGTTAAATAGGAAACAAGAATCTGAGTTGTACAATCCAGGTCTTTTAATAATACCATTTGTTTCTACATGTGAAGAACTATGCCAATCAGATACATTAATGTCATATTTGCAAATGCCAGATTCACATCATTCTTTCATATTTATGTGTGATTTCCTTTCATTCAATACAATAAATTTATTTCAGTATAAAAAGTTAAAATGAAAAGTGATTGCTAGTAGACAAGAAACATTATGTTTTATTAGTCTCATCTCACCGCACATCCTTTTTTCTCGTTTTTTATTATCCTTGTATCTGCTTGTTCAAATGCCCTTCCCCTCCTGCTCCTACAAGTCTCTTTTCTTCCCATCTCCTTATCTGCTCCCCGGCAAAGACAGGAGGTCCCAAGGTCCCAAGGTGGCTTAGTTCAGCATGCACTCCGGGCAAATCCACTTTCCTCATCCCCACTTCAAGACTGGTTCAAGTGTTCCTTTCAAGGGAATGGGCTCCAAAGTGCCAGTTCAAGTTCAAGGTGCTTAAGCTCCCAAGCTGTTCAGTGTCTATGGTTTGCAGCTTGGACATGCTTTGCTTTTTGTTTAAAGCCCATTAATGAGTGAAGACATCCCCTGCTTATCTTTCAGGGTTTGATATACCTCGCTCAGGAGGATATTTTCCAAAACCATCCATTTTCCTGCAAATTTTAGGATATCATTTTTTCTTACTGCTGAGTAGTACTCCATGGTGTAGAAGTACCAAAGCATGTTATTCCATTCCTTAGTTGAGAGGCATCTAGATTGTTTTTAGGTTCTTTTTCCCCCATTACTTTTTTATTATGAATAAAGTCACATTTTCTATCCGTGTATATCCTTATTCAAGGTCTCTTAACCCAATTAGACCCTTCAGTCACTCTCTCTTCTCCATATCTCCCCATTTACTCCCCAGCAAGGGCAGGAGGTTCCAAGAACCCAATATTGCTCAGTTCAGCATCCGCTCCTGGCAGATCCAGTTTCCTCACCCCAACATCAAGATTGAGTTGTGTATTCCTCTAGAGGGAGTGGGATCCACTGTGTCAGTCCAAGGTATTTCGGATTCCAAGCTGTTCAGTGGTTGTGGTTTGCAGCTTGGAAATGTTTTGCTTTTTGCTTTTTTGTTTAGAGTCCACTAATGAGTGAGTACATCCCCTACTTATCTTTCTGGGTTTGAGATGCCTTGCTCAAGAGGATATTCTCCAAATCCATCCATTTGCCTTCAAATTTTAGGATATCATTGTCTCTTACTGCTGAGTAGTACTCTATTGTGTAGATGTACCACATTTTGTTAAACCATTCTTCAGTTGAGGGCATCTTGGTTGCTTCAAGGTTCTTGCTATTACGAATAATGCTGCTATGAGCATAGTTGAGCTAATGCCTTTGGAGTACGACTGTGCATCTTTAGGGTATATACCCAGTATTGGCATTACTGGTTCCTTAGGGAGATTGATTCTCAATTTTCTGAGAAACCGCCATACTGCATTCCAGAATGTCTGAACAAGCTTACACTCCCACCAACAATGAAGGAGTGTTCACCTTGCTAAACAACCTCTCTAGCATAGGCTGTCATCTGTGACTTTCATCTTAGCCAATCTGACAGGTGTCAGGTGGTATCTCAAAGTTGTTTTGATTTGCATTTCTCTGATGGCTAAAGATGTTGAGTACTTTTTCAAGTGCCTTTCAGCCATTAGTAATTCTTTTGCTGAGAATTCCCTTTTTATTTTTGAATCCCATTTTTTGATTGGGTTATTCAAGATTTTGAGATCTAGTTTCTTGAATTCTTTATATATCTTAGAGATCAGTCCTCTATAACTTGTAGGGTTGGTGAAAATCTTTTCCCATTCTGTAGGCTTTTGTTTTGTCCTATTGACTGTGTCCTTGGTTTTACAGAAACTTCTCAGTTTCAGGAGTTCCTATGTATTGATTGTTGTTCTCAGTGTCTGTGCCACTGGTGTTATATTTAAGAAGTGGTCGCCTGTGCCAATTAGTTGTTGAGTATATCCCACTTTCTTTTCTATCAAGTTCAGAGTGGCTGGGTTTATGTTGAAGTCTTTAATCTACTTTGATTTGAGTTTTGTGCAGGGTGATAGGAGTGGATATATTTGCATTTTTCTAATCACTACCAACAAGCTATGCCAACACCATTTGTTAAAGATACTATCTTTTTTTCCACTGAATGTTTTGGGCCTTTTTGTTGAAGATCAGGTGTTCATAGGTTTTTGGGTTAATGCCAGGATCCTCAATTCAATTCCATTTATCCAAAAGTCTGTTTTTATGCCAGTACCAGGCTGTTTTTATTACTGTAGCTTTATAGTATAACTTGAAGGGGGTATGGTGATGCCTCCTAAGATTCTTTTGTTGAGCAAAATTGTTTTGGCAGTCCTGGCTTTCCTGTATTGTTCTTTCAATGTCCATAAAATATTGTCTTGCGATTTTGACAGACAGTGCATTGAATCTGTAGATTGCTTTTGGAAGTATTGCCATTTTTACTATGTTGATCCTACCTATCCAGGAACATGGGAGATCTTTACATTTGCTGATACCCTCTTCAAAATCTTGCTTCAGTGACTTAAAATTTTTGTCAAATAGATCTGTTACTCTTTGGTTATAGTTACTCCAAGGTATTTACTGCTATTTGCAGCTATTATAAAGTGTGATGTTTCCTTTATTTCTTTTTTAGCCCTTTTATCTTTAGTGTATAGAAGGCCTCTGATTTCTTTGAGTGAATCTTGCATCCTGCTACATTGCTGAAGGTGTTTATCAGCTGTAAAATTTTCCTGGTAGAATTCTGTGGGTCACTTATATATGCAACCATATCATCTGCAAATAGAGAAAATTTTATTTCTTCTTTTCCAATTTGTATCCCCTTAATCTCCTTTCATTCTCTTATTGATTTAGCTAAAACTTTGAGAACTATACTCAAAAGATAAGGAGAGAGAGGACATCCTTGTCTAGTTCCTGATTTTAGTGGGATTTCTCTGAGTTTTTCTCCATTAAGTTTGATGTTGGCTATTGGCATCTTGAAAATTGCCTTTATTATATTTAGGTTTTTTCCTTGTATTCCTGATCTCTCCAGGGCTTTTATCATAAACGTGTGTTGGATTTTCTCAGAGGGTTTTTCAACATCTAAGGATATAATCATGTTTTTTTTTCCTTCTTTTTTTTATATGATGGATCACATTTATGGTTTTTTGTATGTTGAACCAACCTTGCATTTTATGGATGAAGCCTACTTGGTCGTGGTGGATGATTTCTTTTTATATATTGTTGTATATGGCTTTCCAAATTTTTGTTGAGAATTTTAGCATCAATATTCAAGAGGGAAATTGGTCTGTAGTTCTCCTTCTTTGTTGTGTGTTTGAGTGGCTTGGTTATTAGGGTAATTGTGGACTCATAAAAGGAATTTGGCAATATTCTTCATTCTGTTGTGTGAAATATTTTGAGGGGATAATGGTAGTAATTCTTCTTTGATTGTCTGATAGAAGTCTGCACTGAAGCCATCTGGACCTGGGCTTTTTTTTCTTGGGAGGCTTTTAATGACAGCTTCAACTTTCCTAAGGGTTATACGTCTGTTTAGGTAATTAATCTGTTCTTCATTTAATTTTGTTAAATGGTTCCTGTCTAAAAGCTGCCCATTACTTCTAGGTTTTCCATTTTTTGTGAAATATAAATTTTCTTTTTTTTCATTTTTTTTCCATCTTTATTTTGTATTTATCAAAAAAAAAACACAGTAAAAAGAATTTAAAATGTGGAAGAGTTAACAATAACTATACAAAGGATAAGAATGATAGGCATGGTTTATCAAGGGAAGAAATACAAATAAGATTGTTACACCTATATTTTCTTTGTGTTCATCTTTCCCTCTGAATTTTTTTTTTTCATCCCTGTGAGTTGCAGAGGAAAAAAGAGACCTTGAATAAGGAAATATAAATTTTCAAAGTATAACCTGATAATTCTCTGGATTTCCTGGGGGTCTATTGTTATGTCCTCCTTCTCATTTCTATATTGTTGATTTGGATGCTATCTGTTTGCTTTTTGGTTAGTTTGGATAAGTGTTTAATCTATGTTGTTGACTTTCTCAAAGAACCAACTCTTTGATTCATTGATTCTTTGTATTGTTCTTTTTGTTTCAATTTTATTGATTTCAGCTCTAAGTTTGATTATTTCCTGCCATTCACTCCTTCTAGGTGATTTTGCTTCTAATTGTTCTAAGGCTTTCAATTTTGCTCTTAGTGTTCTAATGTGGAATTTCTTTAGGTTTTTCATATAGATATCTAGTGCTATGAATTTTCCTCTTAAGATTGCTTTCATTGTGTCCCACAAGTTTGGGGACTTTGTAGATTCATTTTCATTAAATTTTAGAAAGATCTTGATTTTTTCTTAATTTCTTCCTTGACTCAAAGTTGGTTCAGCTGAGTGAAGTTTCCTTTCCATGAGTTGGTAGGCTTTCTGTGATTTTTGATGTTGTTAAACTCTAACTTAAAGACCTGGTGGTCTGATATGATACAACGGATTATTCCCAATTTTTGTATCTATTGATATTTGCTTTATGACCAGTTATGTGGTCAATTTTAGAGGAAGTTCCCGGAACTGAGAAATATGTATATTCCTTTGCGTTTGGGTGGAAGCTTCTGTAAATATCAATTAAATCCATTTACATCATTACCTCTGTTATACTTCTTAATTCTCTGTTGAGTCTTTGCCTGGTTGACCTATCCAGGCATGAAAGTGTGGTATTGAAGTTTCCCACTATTAGGGTGTGAGAACTGATGTGGGATTTGAGCTATAGCAGTGTTTCTTTTACATAGGTAGGTGCCCTTATATTAGGGGCATAAATATTCAGGATTGAAATCTCCTCTTCACCTATTGTTCCTGCGATGAAAAGTAATGGCCAACTTGGTCCCTTTTAATTGCTTTTAGCTTAAAGTCTACTTTGTTAGATAATAGGATTGCAACCCCAGCTTGTGTTTTAGGACCATTTGATTAAAAAATCTTTTCCCAACCCTTTACTCTGAGCCTCTGTCTGTCTTTGTGGTTGAGGTGTGTTTCTTGTATGCAGCAGAAGGATGGCTATTGTTTTTGTATCCATCTTGTTAGTGTGTGCCTTTTTATAGGTGTTTTGTTCTAGCTTAAGGGAATTTAATTGAAAATTACCATAAGCTGCCTTGAGGAACCACCATACTGATTTCATAGTGGCTGTTCCAGATTTCACTCCCAACAAACAACATTTGTTCTTTTGTTCTTTCCCCACTCCCTCACCACAATGAGCTATCATTTATTTTGTTGAGCTTCTAGTCCATTGTGAGTGGGTTAGATTATATCTCTACCTTTAATTTACATTTCCCTAATGGATAAGGGTATTGAACATGTATGGGTTTGTTTTTATCACATTATTTTTTCATTATTTCTCTTAATACATATTTATATACAATAATCTTTCAAATGTATAATTGACATTATTTTTTATACTGTAATCCAATGTTTTTCTTTCTCAAATGATGATGTTCTTAGTCATAAAGAAACATATTTAGATCATGAGGGCCCTTATTAATTGTTAGTTCCCGTGCTATTATTTCCCTACCGAGAAAGCTTTTTTTCTGGGCTAATGAGTTCAAACCTATTCTACTACTATTAGATTCAGGGTATCTGTTCTTGTGTTGGGATCTTATTTTACTGGGAATTGAGTATTGTACAGCATGATCAATCTGGATCTATTATTCTTCTTTTACATACAGCCATTAGTTCAACCAGCACCATTTGTTGTAGTTTTTCCAGTGAGGACTCTTGGTTTCTTTGTCAAAATCATGTGTCTGTAGCTGTGTGTGTGACTGATGACTGCATCTTTAATTCAATCCCACTGATCACTGTGTCTGTTTTTGTGCTAAAGCTATGCTACATTTCTACTATATTTCTGCAATGCAATTTGCAATATGGGTTGGTGATAACTCCAGAAGTTCTAGTATTTAATTTTAGCTATCTTGATTTGATTTTGTTGTTATTTGTTTATTTGGGGTTCCATATGAAATTGTTTATTCTTCAGTTTCTTTAAAAGTTTGTGTTAGAATTTTGATAGGGATTGCACTGAATCTTTAAAGGATAACTTACTATTATTGTGCTAAAGGAACACAATAGTAAATAACACCTAATGACATTGATACACCTATTGTTCACTGCCTCACTCAACTCTGTACAGAAATCTTTTTCTGGTGCTAAATGGAAATTGTCAAAAAGATACACAATGGATAATGAGTCAGAGAGGTTGGGAGTTAGAGATATTGGGACACTGTGCAATACTAGGATGTCTTCATCAAATTCAAGGCACAAGGATTTAAGCTGAAGAAGAGAAAGACATAGGTGGTCTCTAACATAAGAATCCAAGGAAATGATGTCTTCCTGACACAATAGGATCAATTTGAAGCTGAAACTATAAAGACTGCAGCAATACATGCAAGATTTCTGCAAATTCAAGCCAGATAAAAATCTCTGTGGATACAAAATCCTGCCATGTCCAGGAATAGTTGCCCAACACAAAACAAACTCCATGTTTACTTGCTTATATTGAATTTTGTCATTTTTTTCCTAACTATTTTTAAGTTCTACTTCTTTTTTCAGAGAGAGAAAGATAAAGAGGATATGAGAGTCAGAGTGGTGGAAATGTGCTGTATACTATATTGTATAAAATTATTTTTTAATTTGACATAACCTGATGGGTCTGAACAGCTGCTTCTGGCAAACAACAACAATAACAAATGTTCATACAATATTCAGCATAGTGATCATATGTATGTTAAATCCTCATGACACTATACGCTTTATCTGCTTTTATCCTTTTATGATGTTTTTGTCATTAAGATAATGCTATACTGATTTAAGTCACTGGGAATTTTTTTTAAAAATATGAGATATTAGTATTTTGCAGTGTACCATGTTAATTAAATACATATGTTCAGATACGCATATATACATACAAACACATACTCTGACTGCTTTATCAGTTAATATATACCCCTATAGATTTATTAACTTTTTATTTATATATAAAAGATAAAATGGTGTATGAAATAATAATTTTTATCCAAGATGTCTTATTTCCAGGTTCCTGCTGAGAAATAATTTTAGTGCACATTTTCCTATGTACCCATTTCAGTAGGAATCAAATTCCCATGTATCCTATTTTTATTTAGTAAATATATCTATGTGTAAAAAAGTAAGTGCTGGTTTAGTATCTTGAAATCAACCTGTCTTTCTTAAATCTTTGCCCTTTTATTGCTGATCATTTTTTCATTATTTTTCTTATCATTACCGCTATCTTGTTTATGATCTCTAGAACAGAATCTAAATATTTTTTAAAGAGATGGTGTTATTGGTATGTGAGTAACAATGATGAAAGATCAAGCTGTTTATTAATCACTAGAAGAATGCTTACAAATAATAAATATAATGGCTGGTTTTCTACTAATAGAGGCTGAATTATACATGGATAAACGGTGTTCAGTATCCACAGTGTGCATTTTCTGAAGAGCAGAACTCTACTTGGGTCATGGGGTCATGTGCTTTCTGCTGTGCATAGATAGATCCATGTGTTTCTCAGCCCAGTTGTGACATATATTTATAACCTATGATTAAAATCATAATAGGCTGCCTCGAAAGAGGACAAGGTCGAGCTCAGAGTTGGAACTACTAAATTAAAGTGGGGATTTATGGCTCTGTGTCTTGGAATATCTTGCTCTTCAAATGTGGTTTTTAAAATTAGTGACTCAAATAGTTAATTTTTACCAAGTCACCTAAACCCAATTACAATTATATAAACTTAAAAATGACATGAATTTGCCCAAGAAAAGTTTTACTCATACATTTACTCAAACAGTTCTCAAATTTTAGCAGGTATTAGGTCATAAAACAGCATGTGACTTGGAAGATTCTCAAGTTAGCTTAAAGAATTTTGTATAAATATCATATAATTTAGAAAAACTTGAAGCATTTTATTAGGAGAGTCTGAATTAAAAAGGTTATGAAATAATTTTAAGAGATAAGCCATTCTTCACAGTAGGGGGAACAACTGGCAATTATTAGAAACAGAAAATATTTCAAAGTCCATACATGTAAACAAATAAGTATAACGCAGGCAATATTCATGACAAAGTAAGTATGCAACACGTACACTAGGAAGTTGTAAGGATTTGAGAAATTGTCATATAATTTTTACATGAACAAACATAGTATTGACTTGAAAGCAAATTATTCCACCTCCTCACATCACAGAGCCAACACCATAAAGAATTATATCCCATGTGCTTGACATCTTGCTATTTTGGATCAACAAAACAGCACATTTACCATTGAAGCTTTTCTATGAAATGAGCAATGTGTAGCTGCATGGTTGAAGTTTACCCAGTCAATACCAATAGAATCCGCTCCATTACGATAAACATAAATATATGCAGACATTGCAAAATGCTGTTGATTGCATGAAGATTACCTGATCAGTAATTAATCATCTTTCTTATTATTTTTCACTATTTAGAAAACATCATGCAAAGGATTTATGTGTAGATACAGGTGTTTAGCTCTATCAATACATTGGTTACAAAATGATAACTTGCTTGTATAAGTAGACATAATTTGAGACTATTTCATTAGTGGATGCAACTTTAATAATTATTTGCAAGATTTATAGAATAGTTCTAATTAATTATCAGTTAGGGTGATAACATATGGAATCATTATCTCAATTTCTGGCATTATTTTTCTTCAAGAACATTATCACTATAAGAAGCCAAATTTAAGTGTAAAACCACACTTTTAAGTTTACCTCTTCCTCATGAAGGATAGGTATTTTGACATTTATAGTACCAGATATTACAAGAACAATGCTAACATAGGGGGTTAACAGCTTGTACTTGTACAAAATACTTGAAGTCACTCACAAAGCCATTATTATGACCTTGTGCTGACCACATTCTATGAAGTGTTACATGATCAGGGACAGGGAAGTTGGCTAATGGAAGTTATATAGTAGCTAGATGTATCCTTGTCACACTTCATCTAAACTGATACATTGCAATGGTCCACACTGCTCAGACCTGGCAATTACTGTCCAATTCCAATCTATTCCACACTGCCACTGTAATGAAAAATAATTAGGAGCCTGAAAATGAGTTTTCACATGAAATGGTTTCAGTGCTTGGACACAATCGCCTTTGGCAGATGGCTTTGGGTTTGCTTTAATATAATAAAGACAGTTAATCATCTCTAAAGAGTGCACTGAATGAATAAACTTTTAACACCATTTCTACAGTGAAACTCTTATATTGATCAAATGTTTAATGCTCACGAGTAGAGGTTGTCTTGTTTGAATTGCTGGGAATGAACATACAAATCACCATTAAAATGTGTTAGAAAAGGCAAAAATTGACTCAAATTGATTACCTATTATTGATGGAGAAAAAACTTTAATGCTAAATGTTAATTCATGTTACTTTCATAATGATGTAGTTATAATACAGAAAAGTATTTTATTAATATTTATTAATACCTGAATTCTGGGAAAATTGAAACAAATTTTTCACATTTAAAGAATATGTGTGTGATAGGAGTAAATATTCATATATATATGTATACATATGTGTATACATGTATATTATGTAAATACCAAAGTATATTCACATTGTATTAAAATTAGACACCATATTTTTTTCATAAAAAGAAATTCTTGAAATGGATTAAGACTCATTTTTTTACATATATCAATGTTTCCTCCCAAGAAAAATAATAGCTGTCCTTATATTCCTAGTTTTTATATAAAAATTACACAGTAAATATAGCAGAAAATTAATTGAGATGAACTCATTCATTAGCCATGTTCTTATGGTTAATGTGGGAGTTTTCTCTATTTAACTATTAAAACAGGATGGGTTCTAAGTATTGGTCCTCCATAAAATTGGTCATTTTCATTCAGCATTGAATATATAAATTTATATTAATTAATAATACCAGTAAATATTTTTCTTCCTAAAAATCTGATTTTTTAAAAATAATGCACTGAGATGATAATAGCTTTTGAAACTCAGAAAATTTGTTTACATTTGGCTGCACCACTGAGACTACAATTGAACTAAACATGTTCCTATGCCTCAGCTGTATAAAGATAAAGTTAATCACTTGCTTCTCTTCTTATAAATGTGTGGCTTCATATTCAAAGTTTGGATGTTTTATTTGTTTCAAGTTAACTTTTATTGAAAAGAACTTAATATATCATGAAATGATCCTACCTAAGTAAAAAGCAAAGTAGGCATAAAATGGAACTGTTCTCTGATGACAAAAATGTTTGGATATAATCACTTAAACATTATGAAAAAATAGCATCTGACTTATTAATTACTCAGTTTTTGCTTTGTTTCTTTTCTTATGACCACTGATTAATGATGCTTTGATTTTTCAGGAATAATTGTCTTTGGAGTCTAGGAACAGGCTCTTTCTGTTTGTGGTTATAATAAGATTGCTTTTATGATGAGCAACAATTTATGAATTTCATATACTCTAACTTGTCATTTTTGTTAACAGTTAGAACAGCAACTTAAACAATAACACTGATACTTCATGTAAATTTCTTTAGTTTTATCTTGACATTACTTTTCTATGTATATATGTTTATTATGTGATATTATTTTAGTCTTATAAACAGAAAACATGATGGTAAATTTTGAGAACATTTTACTACAAACTAGATGCCCCTCAACTGAAAAGTGGATTTAAAAGTTGTGGTACATTTACACAATGGAGTGCTACTCAGCAGTAAAATAAACAGATAGATAGATAGATAGATAGATAGATAGATAGATAGATAGATAATATCCTGAAATTTTAAGAAAATGGATGGATCTGGAAAGTATCATCCTGAGTGAGGTAACACAGACATAAAAAAACAGACATGAAATGTGCTCGCTCATAAGTAGATTTTAGACATAATGCAAAGGATAACCATGCTACAATCCGCACCACTCCCAGCAGCTAGATAACAGGAAAAGGTTAAGAGAGGTATCCATATATCCCACTGGGAAGGAAAAATAGTGAAGTTCTCTTGAGAAAATTGGGATCATATTGGGTGGGCAGGGGGGAACAAAAAAAGATGAGAAGAGAACATGAAAGAATGGGATGGGAAAGAACAGGTGTGTACAAGAAGTGTGGACAGAACCTGTTTTGTTCAATACAGAAACTGAGAATGTGGAAGTCTATCTCTATAATGTATACCTAAATAACATTTACCTTTATACTTGTCATTTTACCTACAGTCTTTAGAGATCTATTGAAAAATCTAAAGATTATCTTTTTTAAATATGGTTTTTATACTTGGACAAGATTACTCACCATTAGAGAACCCAATTTGGAATTGAAGATGTCTCTTCATTCCTATGAGCCACATCAACATTTATGATTGTCATCTGTAATGCAAGTTTGGCAGCAATGATTTTTATCCAGTTATATGATATGACGTGTGACGACTTGAATAAGAATAGTCCTCATAAGCTCAAATATTTGAATGCTTATTCACCAGAGAGTGGAAGAAACTTTTGGTTAGAAATAAAAGATTAAATAAATGTGGTCTTGTTTAAGGATTTGTGCCAGGAGCTATGCTAGGCCCAGTATCCCTTCCCGGAATCAGGATATAGGATTCTAAACAACTTCTCTAGCACCATGTCTGCATGTGTGTTGTCATACTTGCTGCCCTAGTGTGATGGAGTAAGACTTTGAAAAGCTAAGCCAGTTTCCACTCAAACTATTTCTTTTATAAGAGTTGTCATAGTCATGGCATCTATTCACATCAAAAGAATAATGTCTATGAAAGAAATTGGTGCCAAAGAACAGGGTATTGCTGTTACAGGCCTGAATATACTTCTTGTTAAGGAAATGTGAACATTGAGACTTCAGAATAGAAAAGTATTTGAATGTTTTAAGTGAAACTTAATGGTCTGTATTAGTCAGAGCCTGGAAGATAGTGCCTAAGGCAATTTGAATTGTGGCATCCACGCTCACGAAGTTTCACAGTAGACAAATATCTACAGGCCATTCTTTTTGATATTTTAGCAAAGAATGTGGCTGATTTTAAGCTCTGCCCTCCCCCAAATATAGCTTAAGTGAAATTGAAGAATTTTGGGCTATTAGTTTCAGTAAATGAGATTTCAAGACAGTCTAGTATTGATTCTGTCATATGATTTTGATCAGTCTTATAAGGATCTACATTAAAAACTAGTGAGTAGAACAAAGAGAATTACAAAATATAGAAGAAATGAAGGAGCAGCAGGATGTATAATGGCACTAAGTTTATTGCACAAAGAAATAATTTTATTGAAAGAAAAAGCATGATGTTAAATGGAATAAAGTAAAAGGTAACCTTAGGGCAAGATTCTATCCAACTAAGCTTTCAACTTGAGCAAATACACACACACACACACACACACACACACACACAGAGCTTCTGGTTTGACTGTAGAAGAGTTGCTTAGCAGAAATTTGTGGTGGCCGTAGTGCATCTATGGACATTATCTGTGACCTACTGTGCTTTCTTCATCTGTAACTGAACCTAATGTGGCTTGGGGAGCTTTAGATTTTATTTTGTATGTTTCATGTATTTTAGAGAAAAGAGAAGTTTTATTACTGTGTGGGTTTGTATTTGTACTTTTATTTTTTTAGCTTTCCTGGATGTTTTGCTTTTTTATATAAAGTTTGAGATTGATTTTCAAAAAGCAGTAAAAAAGACATTAAACAAAAATGTAAGCTATGAAATAAACCATCAACAACAGGAAACTTAATTTAACAACCGAAACAAGTTACATACCTATCAAGCAGCAGAACTTGACAGGTTTGGCCAAATGGTTCAGGTTTTAGAGTCAATGATGCTGGAAGTAGGTTGTATATCTCTGTTCAAAGGAAAGACACTAAGACCAAACTTGTCATATGAATGTCCCTGCATGGGGACCAGAGAAGTCATTAAATGAAGAGATTAACATGAAGACTGAATTGTGATTCAGACCCCAGAAAAGTCACAGTAGTGAGTTACCTGGCAAAGAAATATGCAGGCTGTGTATGGCGCTAGCACAAGTAAGAGACATATGTTTCAGTCACTAAAGCTGAAAGTAGTTGGAAATCTAAGAGACCTTTGGCAATAGACATGTTGGAACACAATTTGGAGTTTGCACAGCTGGGATAGTATCTTGCTTTGCCCAAGTATTTCCTCACTTTGATGCCTATTCCTCTAATAGTAATATATATTCTGTACTATTGTATGATTGAAGTAGGTGATCTGCTCTTTGACTTTATGGGGTATTAGAATTAAGAAATTGCCATGAGTCTCAAAATAAACATTGATCTTTGGAATTTAGGACAGTGCTGAGTGTCATGGAATAATCCTTCTGTACATTGTGGTATTACTCTCATTGGTGGAGAAAGAAGCTGATTGGCTTACAGCAAGGCAGGATAGAGTTTCGTAGCACAATCAAACTGACCATCATGAGATGAAGAGAGGCAGAGAGAAGAGATATCAGCCTGCACTGAATCATCAGGATGTGTCTAAAATGAGATAACAAGCCATGAGCTACATGGAAAAGCACAGATAAGAAACATAGGTTAACTAAATGTAAGTTATGTAGTAACAAGGCAGAGCTATTGGCTGAATATCTTTAATTAATATTAAACCTCTGTATTAATGATTTGAGAACCAGAGGTCAGCAAAGGAAAACATAACCTTCACATGGTGCCCTCCATGTGGTAGAGATCCACATAAGATCTTTAAAAGCTTTTAAAAGGTAATAAAGACACAAAAACAAAGCCAGACATTAATTCCTAGTCTGACAATCTCACACCAAGCACAATGCAGAGACCTGTGTGGTGTGGCAAGTTTTGATCTCCAACACAAGCCCCAGTTTATAGAGAGACTTCTCCTAGTCACTACCTACATACTTAGCACTTTGACAGCATGCTGCAGGGTGGGTTTAAGGTTTTTGCTCCTGCAGACAAAACATGTTACAGATATACAGTAAGGACAGATTCAAATGAAAACGGATCTAAATGGGTTACAGTGTATTTGAAAATATGAAGGCTTGGAAGAAAAAGAAAAATTATATTAGAATAAATGTAAAACAATAAGGTAAAGTTCTTAAAGAGGAAGTAATGTTTTTTAAAAGCCGCTAAAAGATGGAAAAGACACAGAGTCTTGATCCTTTATGTCATTATCCTGTATTTAAAATTATTGGCTGCTGGGCTACACTGAAATGTAAGATGTGCTATAATAAACCAACCTATATATTTTGAAAATGTTTTGACTTCAAATTTTAAGTTAAATTGAATTGCTTTGGGAAAGAGGTTATGCTTGCATTTACACAGAAAATGAGAGGCTCTGAATTCATTTTGTGTTTAAAAAAGGGGGTGTCAGGATTGATAGAGACAGACAATATGAAAATCTTGAATACAAACATAAAGAAAATAGCCTACAAGGACTACAATACACATGATGCATATTTTACCTGCTCAAACACATAACAAAAAATTATCTGTAACTGATTTGTATACAATGCATAATCTATACTTGTACCAATACAGATATGTAATTACCTTTTAAAAACTATTTATTTTCAGAGAAAAGGGACCAAACACGAATAAAAATGATGGCCCAGCTGATCCACCATCCAACACAGCTTCCAGGCTGTTGACTGAGTTGATCTAATCACAGAATACTATAGCAAAGGCTTAAAAATTATCCTAATTTTTCTCAGGATCCAAAGATTATCAACGCCTCCAATCACCAAAAATTAGTCTAGAAAACTACACAAACTTTTTTTTTTAAATGAGGTTTGGGTGTTTATTATCATTAAAGAGTTACAAATTGTTACTAGACATAGTAATGAATAAGGTTACACAAAGAAGTTCAATTCAATGATTCCTTTATAAAGGCAAAAAGGGAATGGGATGTAGAAATAATAGTATAATGATATAAAATATTGAGTCTACTATTAAACCAAAAAAATGCAACTACTAGTCTTAAATATTTTTATTTATAAAATGAAATCTTTTTATCCATGTATCCCCTTGCTGCCCCTCCCATTTCTCCTGTCAATCCCTCCCAGCCAATCTTCAGGCTCCCCCTTCCCTATCTCCCCATCCCCGCCCCAAAAAAGGGCAAGAAATTACAAGGTGGGTCAGCTCAATATGACACATTAACTCCTGGCAAGTCTGATTTCCTCATCCTAACCTCAAGTCTGGGTTAGGTGTTCTCTGAAGGGAATGGGCTCTGAGGTGTGAACCAACACATGGATACACAGTCTGATCCCACGCCTCCAGGATCCACGTAGTATCCATGTTAATCAACAGTTGCCTATCCTTGGAGGGCCTAGTTCCTTTTCCCAATAGTTCTCCAGTGGCTGTTCTTGATTCAGTGAGCTCCCTAGAGCTCCAGCGAGCCATCACTGTGGTCATTTGCCTCATAATCTCTACACCATTGCCTCATATAGACTGGCCTCCTCTGCTATCAGCTGAATCAGGAGCTCGGCCCAGTGCTCAGCCATGTATATCTCTGCCTCCACCTCTATTCATTGCTGTATGTAGGTGGTTATTCATTTGATTATAGGGTAATTCCTGTCTAATCACCTCCTCCACTATTGGTTGGAGACCTAGCTAGAGACATCCTGTGAGGATGTTTTTATATTGCTTTAAATTTTTGCATACAAACACAAATTTCAGGCTAATTTTGTTATACTGTGTTACATTTCTACTATTTTTTAGGTTTTTGTGCTTATGTAACTCATGTAAAAATGTACAGTATAATTAAAGTACACATTTATAGTACAAATTTAATGTATAATTAAAATATAGATAGTCATCTATTAAAGCTTATTGGAAAGTTAGCTATGTTTCAAGGTTGTAAAACAGATATATTTAAATAGATGACTGGTCTTAAAACACTTCAAAGACTTTTCTGAATATGACATTTAATATGTTTAATAACCTAAGACATTTCATGAGTGTGAGATATATTTGATCCTACAAGAACCAATATATTTCAGTGATGATAATGAGAATCAAATAAGCTTCATAAAGTTTGTGTTCTTTATAGCAAAATTGAGCATGTGAGCAAATAAAATGCCCTTGTCTCAATTGCTAACAATATATTGTCCAAATTGGACATGCAAGACACAAGTAAGGTGACTTCCGAATTTTGTCAATATGAGGTATGACAGTTGTCTAGACTTACCAACTTTACAGGAAAGTCTGTCTAATAAGATAGGCCTGTAGCCCAGACTTGTATTCCTCAATGCTAAGGGAAACTTTGGGTGACTGTCCAGACAGCCTAATTTCCCTGTCATTAGGTAACATTTCAACTTTCTAGGGTCTTTGATGGAGTTGAAGAGTACATGATTAAAGCTTTCCTTAGTTATGATAAAAATAAATTAGATTTAAACTTTAAACTCACCAAGATAGGGTAGATAATTGAATATTTTCTCTAATTTTGCCAAAAACAAATGGATTGGATATTGTTACTATAATTTTTATTTCACAATAGTTTCTGTTATATATATAATTTTACTATGTTAAGGTTAAAAACCTTCCTTTTTATTTAGACAAATGATGAAATGTTGTGAAATAATTCTTCTGTACATTATAAAAATGTATTACTGTCATTGGTTAATAAAGAAGTTATTAGGCCTATAGCAAGGCAGGATAAAGTTATGCAGGACAATAAAACTGAGGATACTAGGATGAAGAAAAACAGAGAAAAGAGATGATAGCCAGCCACTAAGGAAGCAAGACATGGAGAAAATGAGGTAATTAGTCATGAGGTACATGGAGAAATCATAAGAAATATGGGTTAATTTAAATTAAAAGTTAGTAACAAGCCTGAGCCATTGTCTAAGCATTTGTAATTAATATTGAGCATCCTTCTCAGTTATTTGAAAATGGACAATCAGAACAGGGAAACACCACCAAGAGTTAAGACTGTTATAGACTATGAAGATTTTTGAAGTTAATCTGAATATAATTTTGGCTATTAATAAATTTTTCATGTGGATACAAGCCTATAGGTGCCAGGGAGTGGAATGCACTGTTTTAAATAATGGCTTCCATAGGCTCCTATATTTGAATGAATAGTCACCAAGAAGTGGATGGAATTCTTTGATAGAAGGATAAAGAGGTGTGGACTTGTTGGATGTAGTGTGTCAATTGGACATAAGCTTTACTGTTTCAAAAGGCCATGCCAGGCCTAATTTCTTTCTCTGAAGACTATGCCTACCATTGTAGAACTCTCAGCCCCATCTCCAGCACCATGTTTGTTTGGGTGCTGTCATGCTTTCCTACATAATAATAAGGAAATATAACTTTGAAATTATAAGCAAGCCTCAAACTCTTTATTTTAGAAGAGTTGTCTCATGGTGTCTCTCATAATAATGTACCATAGACTAAAACACAGTCAAGCTTTTGATGAATGTTTATGAGAATGGATATTATAGTAGACTTCATGAATGTTGTATTTAAAGAATTACATGCATTTTGCAATCATATGGGCATGTTAATGTAGAAAGTTCTTTTTCCAAAGCCCTATAGCCATAAACAATAAAATGTTTCAAGTTCTATATATGCATGACAAATTCAAGAATACGACCTACAAAAAATCTGTTTGGATCCACAGTAAATCACCAGATTAGAGGAGTAATGAGGAAGGTACTCATCAGATATTCCTGTTTCTATAGGGTAAAGTAGCCGTTCTGTCAAGGCATTATAAAAGAAAGTTCTATTTGTTGTGTTCTCTAAGCTAAGGTCCTTTTTAAGTGCCACCCAGTTTCACCTGAGACTTACAATCATTTCTGAGCATTTGATTGATGAAATTACATTATACCTCATAGCCTCACAAGGGTTAGAAGCCTTTATTCTACTCTCAGCTGTTTTTTTCCCTTTTATAATTTCAGAGCATTTTTACCCTTGTTGTTTTTACTACAATCTATAATATTTAGTAGTATACACAGCTGAGATCATAAAGCTGTTACTGATAGAGAAGAGTAATGCTATAATCTAATCTGTCTCTTAAGAAGGTATTCAAAGCCATAAAGAAATCTTGCTTCTCTTTGTATATTCTCTGTGCAGATTAACTTATACTACTTTGTTGAAATTTCCAAAAGGTAAAACCTGGCATTTACTACTTTCTAGTATTCCAATAAGTATTTTATTTGAAGCCAGGTACAGAAATTTACTTTTTCTTCTGTAAAGTTTTAAGTGTTAGTTCTTTAGTCACATTTCACCATGTTCAATCAATCACTTTTATTTATGGAAGCTTCCTAAAGAGATTATCAGAGACTTGAACAAGGTTGCGTAAAATTTGGACATTGTGCAGTTAGTTTCATGTCAATTTGACACAATCTATAAACATCTGAAAGGGGAGAACCTCAACTCAGAAAAATTCTTCCATATGATCAAGCTGTAGGGTATTTTCCTAAATAGTGATTGTTGGGGATGAACCAGACTGTTGTGGGTAGTGCAATCCCTGATTTGATGGTCCTGGGCTCTGTAAGAAAACAGGCTGAGTAGGTCATGATGAGTAAAGCAGGAAGAAGCACTCCTCCTGCAGGAGCTTCAGTATCAGATGCTGCAACTAGATCCTTGCCCTATATTAGTTTCTGCTAATGTCCTTCAATGATGGACTATGACGTGTAAGTACAAAACAAGTAAACCCCTTTCTTCACAACATGTTTTTTTTTCTCATCAGAACATTAAATAACATTAGAGCCATGATATGCAGTCATATATTACCACATGACCTGACGCATTACATCTGAGGAATATGTTTTCTCATCTCATCTGTTTCATCAGAAAATTACTCACGATAGTCACCTCTATCATCACATCTGGCCTCTAAAATTATGTTTCAAGTCCAATCTGGTATAATAGACCAAATAAATTTAAGTTTGATCATAAAGTCATGGTAATGATATTATATTATTAATAATGGTAGATGTTTTGGAATAAGTGCATGTTTTAAAATTTTCTTACCAAAAATTAAAATAAGCAGAATCAAGTCTGTCTGTGTTAACACACAGCATCTACTTTTTAGTGGAAGGATAATTAATTGACTGATGTATCTATGAATTTCTACATGGTCCAAGTTTGGGTAACAAAATGTACAATTTTTTGATGATTTTTAATGAAAAATTATTCTTTATATTGAAAAGCTGTAGTTGACAAAGAAAAATGATTGGTAGGTTGTGGGTATGTAAAAAGAGTTGAGTGGGAGAAAGGAATGATGTTTAGGAAAATAAAACTTCTGATGTTTAGAATATTAAATCAGGATGAAAGAAATTATCAGATGAAGCATTTGAAAAGTTTGTGATAACATTAGAGCCATGATATGCAGTCATATAAAAACACATGACCTGAAGCACTACATCTGAGGAATATTTGCTTGTACTTTCTGTCATCGTTTAAAATATCCAATGAGTGAGTATGTACTCACTCATTAGTGGTCTCTAAACAAACAAACAAGAGAAAAAGCCAAGCATGCCCAAGCGGCAAACCACAACCACTGAACAGCTTGGGATCAGAGACATCCTGGACTGACCCTTCGGATCCCACTCCAAATATAGGAACACCTGACTCATTCTTGAAGGAGGGGGGACAAAACTGGATTTTGGCCAGTTGATCCAAGCATTATTGGGTCAGTGGGACCATAGGACAGTCTGCTCCCTGCCCAGGGAGGGGATGGGGAGTTGCGGAGAAGAAAAAAATGATCTGATGTGGTGGGAGGGGAAGGGACCTTGAATAAGGATATACAGGCATGGAAAAAAAATTCAGAGGGAGAGCTGAACACAAAGTAAATATATGTGTAGCAATCTTATTTGCATTATCACCCTTGATAAGTCATGCTATGATATGATTTTTATCTTCTTTATAGTTATTGTCAACTTCTCAGCATTTTAAATTCATTTTACTGTTTTTCTTGATAAATACAAAATAAATAAAAAAATAAAAATAAAATATCCAATGCTTAGAGACTGGAACAAACGTGTGAGTTGTAGGCTGAATGTGGTATCAGAAAGGCATAAGGCATATTTTAGATTGTATACTACAACATCACAGAGTATTAACATTGAGTAACATGGATTTTCAATAAAACAAAATAAAATACCCGAGTAATACCTCTTACCACCAATAAAAAAAAATAAAAATCTCCTAGTTTTTTTGGCTCAATTTTTAGTCTTTAGAAAAAAGTATATGGACTTTTTCCACAAATAAGATGTGCTCTATTCTTAGGTATCTCACTATGAGTATTAGCATTTGGTCTCCCCTTCTTCATTTTTCTCAAGCACTAACTCTTCAGGAAGGTGGGAAAACCTTGGGGGAGTTTTATGTACTTTCTCAAGAAAATGAAATTCTTTAGCTTCTACATTATGAGTTATGGTTTTCCTAGAAAAGTTTAGCTTTATTTTCTTCTAGTAACATTCATATATATGTGTGTGTTTGATTTATAACTCACATAAAGTTAAAATATGTCTTAATCATGTATATATTACCCCCAAATTATTGAGCTTATTGTGAAAAATACAAAGCAAGTAATAACTCCGTTCACTGAATATATGAATGAAGTTTAAAAATAACTGTTTTTCTTTCAATCAGTGTGTCACATTTTATAGAACATAATGACATGTAATGGAGTCATGTTTCTCTGCTTGTCACTTCACATACAGAATCCCAAAATGACGCCACACAGCCAGCAGTGTTTTGTTTGTATAGAAAGCAATGTGATACTTTACTTGAGGCTTAAAAGGCAGCATAATTTTATGTTTTCTCCATGCAATTTTAATACAGAGATGAAGTTTGAATAGAAAAGAGTGGAATACAAGATGTTGAGTATTTCTGTTACTGGGCCAAAGCTTGAAAACTCTCTTAGGTGGACATTTATTCTCACCTACTATCCCAAAACATAATTGAATTGCCTGTTTGAGATGTCACATGCTATGCAATAAGGGCAAATGAACAACTGAATTCTTAATTTACCTGAATGTTTACATAGCAGCTCTTGGAATAAATATAATAAATATATTTATAACTGACAGTTAAACATCAGCCATTAGGCCGGTGTTTTAGGTAGATGAATGTGATATACAAGGAAAGATAACATATTTTGTAAATTATTTCATTCTAATGAAGTATGAATAACTTTTAGTTAGAAAAACATCTTAAAATAACAATTTTATTTTATTTACAAATGGTATTTATTTTCTATCTTTGCTTTTAGTGAAAACATGCTAATTTTATCATTAATTTTAAAATCACCTTTTTAAATAAAAGTCAGTTATGTGTGTTGTGTATATAGTCACTTTTCCTGTGATATCATGGAGAAATTCTCATAAATTAAAGTGCTTTAGGAATGCTGAATACAATGCATAGTAACCAACAGCTGCTTACAACAATCTGTTCTAGAACAAGATGAATAAAGTAATAGTTACAAAAGCACTTCATCAAAATATATGGAACAGCCACCCAGTATTTAGAGTGATATTGTGTAAATTATGCTTTTCTTCCAACCCATTTATTGAATGTTGAATTCAACAAATATTTGAATGTTTCAAGGAACAGCTGATTGCCAATTTATAATATAATAGAACTATTTCTAACTGCTGTTCTTAAAATCATGTTTAGTGCAAGACTTATGGCAACATTTAAATGATAAATGTTGGCATATTGGAAAGCAGCACTCTAGAATAAATGGAAATATATTAGTTAGATTTTCTATTGTCATGAAACACCACAAGCAAATACAACTTGCAGAGTTATTCTGTATTTTTCTCCTTTCCTGATAAGATACATGACAAAGTCATCATTTAAAGTGTTAATTTGGGGCTTACAGTTTCAGAGGACTAAAGATCATGACTATTATGGTAAGGAACATGGCAGTAATCAGGTATGCATGACACTGGAGCAGTAGCTGAGACCTCATGTATTAAGATACAACCACAAGGCAGAGAGTGCTGTCTAGGAATGGCATGGGCTTTGAAACCTCAAAGCAGGCCCTAGTGACACACCCCTTTAAATAGGTCATTCTACCTACTATTTCTCAAACAGTTCCATCAATTGGATACCAAACATTAAAACATATAAGTCTACAAGGGCTATTATTATTCAAACCACAATAGAAGGAAATGGATTATTTAACCTTAAGTCTCTCAGGTCAAATTCTGTTCCCGTGGGAGGGAAGTCAAGACAAATATCAAGCAGTGAAGGGGCCCGCAGTGAGAAAGTGTAGCAGAGGCCATGATTCTTACTGGCTTGGTACTCATGACTTGCTCAGCCTGCTTTCTTATAATACTCTGGCCCACCTACTCTAGGGAAGTCAGGACCTCCCATATAAATCATCAATCAAGAAAATGTACCACAGTCTTTCAGGGCAACCTTGTAGAGGTGTTTGTGTTTGTGTTTTGTTTTGAATCAAGACCCCTTCTTCCTAAATGATTTTAGCTTGTATTAAATCGGGTGTAAAGTTAGCCAGTATAGGAGATCTGTTCTCAGTTTGCTATTATATATGTTTGGTCCTGGATATTTAGCTACTTTTTTCATCATAGCAGCCTTTATCAATCAAAACATAGCAAACTAAAGCAGGAAAAAAAATTTAGTTTGTTTTAACTTTTTGAATTTGCTTATTTTTCAGTGGGTGTTTCATTCTCATGATGAAAATTTGTACATAAAATCTGTTGAAAGTAAACCCAAGTTCCCATGGTTAGATGATACCGCACATGAGGTGCTGTAGGAACTATGAATTAATGCCATACAGATACAGCTTAGGACAGAAGGTGCGTATGGGGTACAGATGCCACCCCTAACCTATTGATCTATTGTGTACAAGTTAGATACATATATGTCAGCATTTGGGTGTCTAGAAGCATCTTTTAAGGTTTGGAATTGCTCATAAACTGTTCTAAAATAAATAAGTAAAACAAACCTGGTTATACCAAGGAAGTACATGGAAGTCAAAACAGGCAGGTCTGGTTTCCAAATTAGTCATTAAAGCTGACTCAGCTTAATGAGGTGCTAGCTGTGTGCCCATGCAGCATGTTCCTAGATATGGGACAAAAATAATGTATCTTTTGTTTGTTTTATTTTCCAACTCAAATTAAGTCTGCATGAGTTCTGTTGGGAGAGTTGGTAGGGGCCTAACATCAGAACTGTGTGCTCCTTTTCCTTTCTGACTTTAGTCATCTCTAATGGTACATGTGGCTTCATTCCTCCTTTTGCTAAAAAGAACAAGTGTTCCTGTGGGTCCTTTAAAATATTGCCGACCCTGCTGATCCAGAGAGTCCTACTGCTTTCTGTGGATTTGCTGAAGGACTGTTAGATCCTGCCTTCCTCTGAATGAGGATTCTTGAGATTCTGACCTGTACAAGTTTGTAAAATATAGGTCAAAGATCATGCTATAGACATATAGGAATTTGTCAACCTGAAACACAGAAAAGTTGAACACACACACACACAGAGAGAGAGAGAGAGAGAGAGAGAGAGAGAGAGAGAGAGAGAGAGAGAGAGAGAGAGAGAGAAAGAGAAAGGAAAAGAGAGAGAAACCTGAACCCTCGATGCCTTGCCTGTGAGCAGGAGGGAAAATGGTCTTTACATTTCTATTGAAAGGTAGAACATGAATTTCCTCTGTGCTGACTCCTAGCATCAAGGACAAGTGTTCCTCCTCATTTTGTAATGGAGCAGTGTCTCTTTAGGTGAAAATCCATGCTAGGCTCTTTGCATTTTTAACAATATCTCTTTTTTTTTTCTTTGTGTTTTTTAAATCTTGTTAGTTCATTGAGTACATGAGTAAAGGTGCTGTTAATGAGCTTGCATATGAAGGTTTCATTTAAGACAAGTATATGGTTCTCTGTCTTGGTATTATTTATATATAAAAGTGCCAGTACTTAACTGAACACCAAAATGGTATGGTCTTAAATTCTTTTTATTTTTATATTTTTGCTTCTTATTAAAATTTTAGACTAAAAAATGAGGAAGCCAGAGAAAAGATAACTTGACTAGGTTAGTCAAAGGCACAATGTTAGATAGCTAAATAGAAATAACAGTCTACCAGAAGTTCTTTACCCACCAGAGCTCAGGGAATGAACCTAATTGTGAAAACAGGGAAGTAAAGGAAAGACAAATACACACACTCGTAAGAAATCTATGTACAGGTGGATTGGCATCTTAGCCTAGAATTGCAGATGATTTTATCAGCATAGTTAAACCAATAAGTAATCATTACATACAGCTGAACAAGGAGGCAGTCGTACATATGGGTAAACAGGGTAGTAAGGTAATTATACAGAGATATTAAGGAGACTAGAGATAGGATTAGCTAATCTCAGTAGAAGAATATGGGGGAGCAGTATTCAGGTTATAAATATCTAAGAGGAGGTGGATCTATGATGTTCTGCACATATTGTCACTATCAACACATAGACCGCAAGAAGTGCTTCCTATATTTCTAGCCCTCATGACAGTGGGAAAGCATTGCTATTTTCCCAAGACTCTGGCTATGAGATCTTTAATAGGGCCATACCCATGTCAACAACATTCAGAATGCCACTCATTCAGGGTTCTCCTGACTCAAAACACAGAAAGATTCTAACAATAAGAGAGAATACAAAATAAAGAGAAAAACTAGAATAGAAAAAAATTTAATTTTATTTATTTTTTTTTAATTTTGCAGCTATTTCTGTGATGAAGATGATTGTCAAACTGATAACAAAGGTGCCAGTACATACCAGTACAGGATAATAAGTCCCAAATTATTAACCTGACATGGAGTATTAAAAAATGACAATTATACATTTCTTATGTCCTTCATTAAGAGCAAGCATATAAATTGGAAGTTGAAAATGAAAATTAATGAGTTGATGTCTTGATAAACCTTTTATTTGACTGTCCTAATAAAATTTTTATAAGGCTAATTACTGAGACAAAAAGTAAAGGTAACTTTGGTTTTTTTCCAAAGCATAATAAACTTAATGAGAAAGAACATCAATTCTAATATTAATGTGAAATTTTAAATTCCATGATACTTAGAAATTTATGAAATTAACTTGAAAAATATCTATGCTATCTTTTTATCAGTAGCAGCCAGGAAACCAAGAACAATTTTATATTTTCTTTATATTTACCTAAATTTGAATGCCAAATAATCTGGATTTTCAGAATTTTGACTATATAACAAAAATACAGATACTATGTTCCCCAAATTAATATCTCAAATTTAATTCTGTTGAGAATGCAGATTTCCTTTCATTTCTGGTTGTCAGCCTAGCCTTTAATGGCTAAGTCGTCTTTCCAGCCCCAGATTTCCTTTTAAATTCTGTTTTCTATATCTGGCACAATTGGTACAGCTAAACTACAGAACTCTGGATAAAGAGCAAAGAAGAATGAGGAGTGTGGCACTCTTGATTTCAGGCACATCAAAAATGAAGTGTTCACAAAATGAGCCTTGAGGATTATAAGTACTGGCAATAAATTTCTGTTTCATAAGAAAGATTGATGATACCTTAATGAATAGAGAAAATATATTCTTTCTTAAGATGAAGTTTTGTCTCTACATAATACTCAAGTTAAAAAAAAAATGACTGGGACTGAGGTATGATCAAAACTGATTTATACGTAGCTCATAAGGCAAGAAATTAGTGCAAAATGTGGCAAGATAATAGTTGAAAATGGATGGAATGTAGACTAACCAAATAGAAAATTAAAGAAACTGTTGATAAATTGAAACAAATAGTTAAGACTGGTTTTACTATTTGAGAAAAGATGAGATTTGTGACATTAATGTTGGAGATATATATTTGTGTTTGAAGAGAATGCCTCAAACCAAGGATCCTCAAGTATTTCCAATGCTTGCTTGAACCCTCTTTTCTTACAAAAAATCATTTTAAGGTTACTTATCAGTCTTCACCCAGTGAATTAGAATTGATCTCAAAGCAGAGATGGTAACATAACATATGAACTGCCTTATTGCCTTATAAGAAAAGCTTTGCTTCACAAAATCTACACATTGCTGGGTTACTAGTCTATTACTGAGCTAGCCATGCCAAACAAAGACTGTGAGTGTCCACAGCTGTTTCTCATAAGAGAATATGATTCAACATTTCCGTATTTTAGAGACACTGTTCTCACAAGAAGAGTGGCTGAGCCTTAGAATGCCCATTCACATTCCCTGGAGTTTAATGTCTTTTGGCAAGTTTTAATGAGCAATGTTATCCCAACATTGGCTTCATGTCAAAAGTCTTGAACTGAGCATAAATTCTAACTTTTTTAGTCAAACTGTATTTTATATTTTAGGTGAACCTGAAATATTTAAAGGTTAATAATAGAAAAAAGATAGAAATATGCACAGAATTAGAGTTTTGAATGTTACTCAATACTAGTTACTATTGTTATATGGAGCCCTCTCCTAAGGCACCCTGCCATTAACTCCAGCTAGCTCCATGAGAATTCAGTGAGGGTCTTTACCTTCCATCAGTGCAAAGAATTCCAGTAATCCAGACTACAGAGAAGGCAGGGGGAAGTAGAGTAGTCAGACAATACAGCCTTTATCTCCCAGTGACTCATTTGCTTCACATACAAGCTGAACACAAAGTAAATATATGTGTAGCAATCTTATTTGCATTACCACCCTTGATAAAGCCATGCTTATGATTCTTATCCTCTTTATAGTTATTGTTAACGTTTCCTCATTTTAAATTCATTTTACTGTTTTTTTGATAAATACAAAATAAAGAAGGAAAAGAAAAAAAGAAAAATAAATGGCCCAAAGCTAAACAAAGACACTCCACAGAAGGGAATAAACAAAGATAAAAAGAATGAGAGAAAGGAAAAAGAAGAAATCAAGGAAAGACATCATGAAAAAAATGAAGGTTGAAGTTTACATAAATTAATTCTACTCAACATCAAAAACTTTCCCAGATTCATTAATGAAAATAATGTGGACTATTGAGATTAAGTTGAAAGTAGGACTAATTTCAAAATTATATACATGTAGAAGTTTATCATTGCAAAATCATACCAAATAAATAACAAATGTATATTTTCTGTACAGAAAACAAGATATACATAGACAACTGGAACTGTATACCAACTAAGTGATAAAGGCAGAGGAAAATAAGATTCAGCTGCACTCTGAAAGAATAACAAGCATCTCCACATGGAAGATGTAAGGTAAAAGCGATGTAAGTGGTCGGACATTCTGGGGGAGGGTGTCAGTGTGTATAAACTGTATGTCTGTCAGTGGTATGTTCATAATCCATTTGAAACTCTGCTCATAGACAATATTCTGCTTTTCTAGTTGAGAATTCTATGGGTGGTTGAGCTTTAAGAAGAAAAAAAGTTCTACTTAGACTTTTTGCTTACTTGTACTAACTTTCATCATTCAACACAGTCTCCATTGAGTCACTTAAATGAAAACATATGATATGAGACATTCCTAGTACCTATGAGTGAAAGTTGTTCCCTGCACTTCTGAACATTTCTTTCAATCATTGTGACTATTATGCAAAACGCAGTGCTTGCTGGAAATAAAGAAAAGGAAGACATGCTGGGCATCTCCTTTTCTATGATCTTTTCATTTTCCTCTCAGGTTTAACCCAGTCAGCAATGAGATAGTAAATATAGTCACCTAGTTTTGAGAAACAAAATTCTAAGCCGCTTTTTTTCCTTCCTTTCCTCTATAAGACTGTTAGACCTAAGCTATTTCTTATCCTGTACTGATCTAAGTTTCATGGCCTGAAGATAGTGATAGTTAGATTTCCATATCTAACCAGCAGTAGAGTGGAGATGAAATGATACTATGACATATGAATGCATTATGGTATATAATGAGGCATTAAATAAGTTCTTGAAAGTATGCACAGTGGATAGTAAGTTCCAAGTAAATGGTAAAAGAAAACAGAAAATTTTAGCAGCATTGAAAGCTCTACCTTGGTGGTTCTCTGTGTTTCATTCTATCTTTGATCTTCTCTTTCAATCCAGTGATCTATGTACATATGGTTTTATGATTTGTGCTATAGTTAGAATTAGACAATGATTATGTTCATTATCTAGCTTCAAGATATTACACTGGGGATTTCCCTTGAAAATGATGTTAATTGTTAGACATGTTTCTCAAAGCAGACATGTACCATTTTTTTTTCAACTAAAGGAAAACATAAGTTAGAAACAGAGCTTGTCTGGAGATTTTCAAATGTATAAACATGTGTTTACTATTGTGCCAAGTCTGGCAATGACTAATTTTGATTATGTTTGGTTTATGTCCTTTAGGGGCAATCAAAATGAATTTATTTGCTTTTACATGTGTTTTTAAAATGATCTTCAGAAAGCCTTTACTCATGGAAATCTTTTTCTTCCCCTTTTATTGTTGTTTAGTAGAGCAATCATGTTGTTCAGAATGGCCACAAACCCTACAGTCTATAAAACTGTAGAATGATATTATAATGTTCTGAAATTCAGAAGATGAATTGTTTTGAGGTATTATTTTAAAACTGCTTTGGCACATTTATAAGGATAAAATGATATTTCTGGTGCTATAAATATATAATATGACAAATACTATTTCAAGATTAGAGGATTAAAAACAAGGAATTTGGAAATAAAAAATGAGACACTGTGTAGAACTCATTTTAGGCATTTTAAAATAAAAACTATATTTTTCCAAACATACTCTTTACACTGATTTATTACATATTTTTATTTATCTGTTTCTTTTTAACATCCTCATAGCCCAGTTAATTTAGAAGAAAATGTAAGCTCTTTTTAATAAAGTATTAAGAACAATTTGAATGTATATGGACAAGACTTTACTTTCACAAAGTTGTTTATTTTCTGAAAGAAAGAACTGTTTCCAAAAAGTTAATAATGTGGATGTTTCTGCTGAAGAGCTAGCTCCTGGCTGAGAAAGCAACATAGTAGTGAAGGGAGAACGCAATGTGGCTTCAGGTTCATTGTGTAGCGTGTCACCCTCCAGAGACAGATCTACACCTAACTGTGGTTCTACCCATGAAAAGAAGACTCTGATGGTAATACCTAACATGAATATACTGAGGCAGAATTTTTGCCATAATGAGAGCATCTTTCATGTTTTAGAATAAATTTTGATTACAAATAAATCCATGGAAGTACAGATACATTGCAAAAGTGACCTGTATCATGAAGTTTGAGATTAATTTCCTAAGGCATTTCTCGAGTAGGCAACAATTCAATAAAAAGCATGTAAATTATAGAATAACTTGGATACACAGTCTTGATAGTAGCAATATTTGCTTCAGAATTAAAATAATAATTTCAAATTCAAATTGGCAGAAGTCCAATAATGCCATATCATTCATTTCTGTCTCTTTCTCATTAAATCTAATCTTATAATTTGACTAAGGAAGTTCTGCTCTTTAATAATTCTTTAAAATATGAATTATAAAACTAAAATTACTAAAAAGCTATGGCTGTGACATGAAAAATGTTTTATTCTTCTTTACTAATATCCTTGCTTTTAGTGAGTTACTCTTTTAAAAGTGTATTACTAGAAGCAGGTAAGAGACTTCCATGCAGGATGCACCTTCCCACCACTCACTGGACTCTTTTCTCTGTTCATCCACAATCACCAACACTAGAGTATCACGTACCTCAGTTTACTCCCTGTGGACAGCTCTATCCCCTATGCTGAACATCATCAGACCCTACAGGCACAAGTACCATCCACAACAATTGGAAGAACAGGTAAGTGACAGGACTCTCAGCTAAACTGCCCCAATTTCCAGTCCCTAACACCCAGAGCTCATCTGTGCCCCTACACCTTACATATCAACCCTAGAAAGGCAGGACACATCACCAAAACTGCAATCTACTGAACTCTGCTCCCCAAAGATCTACTCTCCCACCCAATCCCAACTTTCCCCACAACATCAGTAGACCCTATAGGCAAAAACACCACCCACACAAGTTTGTAGAACAGTAGCCCCTAGAGGTACAAGCGGTACCCAAAACATCTAGAAGAATAGGTAGGAAAGCATGCACAGGTATCATTCATGCAAGTAGAAGAACAGTCTTCATAAGCACCAGCACAACCCACACCTATAGGAAGAACAACTACATATACACAAGTAAAGCCCACCCCAGCTGGAAGAACTGGAGGATACACTAGATTTAGGTACCCATACACCCCAAACTTCAGCTGAGACAACCCTAATGGACCTGATGCCCATCCAGTCACCAGAATTCTTGGCTATTCAGGCCAAAGATAACAAAGGAAAGAGATAATAAAGGAACAAAAGACCCAGCCAACACAGACATCACAAAAATCAATACCTGTCAAACCAAGATGGGTAAACACCAGTGTGAGAATACATTTAACATAAAGGTCAATATGGCAGCACCGTAAACCAGTGGTACAACAACTGCAAGACCTAAACATCCCTATGCAGATGTCCCCAAATCTAGTCCCTCAGCAAGTACTAGAAGGGAAACGTCCACCCAAAAGAGTTAACTGCATGCAAGAAAACACAGGCAATATATCTCACACCAGAAAAAACTGAAAGGAAAACACACATGCACTACCATGATCAGAAACAAAAGCAAAAAATAACAAGAATTAATAATCTCTGGTCATTACTGTCTCTTAATATCAATGGTCTCAATTTGCCCATAAAATCAACAGGCTAACAGAATAGATATGAAACCAGTATGCTGTGGAACTATGTTTTTGTACTGTTAATATTGGTTTAATAAAAGGTTAATTGGTCAAGTAGCTAGACAAGAAGTAGACTTGGGGCAGCAAGGCTAGGCAAATTCTGGGAGGCAGAAGAGCAGAAATAGAGGAAGTGGGGTGAGAATGCTGCTCTAAGCAAAAAGTATAAAGTCAAATGTCTTATCATAAATAAAAACAATATGAGTTAAGTTAAAGTATGAGAGTTAGCAAGTAATAAGCCTCAGCCATAGACCAATCAGCTTGTAATTAATATAAGCCTCTGAGTGACTATTTGGGACCAAGTGACTGCAGGTATGGAGCTGAGGCAAGGACCTATCAGATTCACATAACTACACCAGTATTCATCATTCTGCTACATGAAAGAAATACATCTCAATTTGAAATACAGACATTACATCAGAGTCAAGAATTGGGAAAAGGTTTTTCAATCAAATAGACTTAAGAAACAAGCTTTTGTATCTATTCCTAGTATCTATCAACATAGACTTCAAGCTAAAATGAATCAAAAGAGATGGAGATATTTAATATAGAACAGGAAAAAAAATCCATCAAGATAAAGTCTTAATTCTGAACACTTAGGCCTCCAGTTCAAAGGCAACCACATTTATAAAGGAAACATTACTATGGCTTAAATCACATATTAAATCCCATACATTAATAGTGGAAGAGTTCAACACTTCACTCTCACCAATGGACAGGTCTGACAGAAAAAAACTTACTTAACAGAAGAATAAGGGAACTAACAGATGTGTGACCCAAATTGATTTAGCAGATATCTATTGTTCATAGATATCTTAACATTTCACTGAAACACAAAATAATACATTTTCTTTTCAGCAACTCATGTAACTTTCTGTAAAGTTTACCATATACTTGGTCACAAAGTAAATCTCAACAGATACAAAAATATTAAAATAATCCCCTATATCTTATTGGATCACCATGGATTAAAGTTAAAATTCAAGAACAGCACAAACTATAAAATGGCTACAAACTTTTGGAAACTATAAAACTTTTAATTGAATTACCATTGTGGCAAGAGAGAAATTTTAAAAAAAACAAACTAAAGACTTTCTAGAATTCAGTGAATCCTCACCATACTCAAACCTCAGGACACTATAAAAGGAGGCTAAGAGGAAAGTGCCTACATAAGGAATTTTGAGAAATCTCACAAAAATGACTGGACAGCACAACTGAAAGCTTTAGAACAAAAGGAAACAAACTCACCCAGGAGGAGTAGAAGGCAGGAAATAATCAAGATCAGGACTTAAATTGATAAAATTAAAACAGAGAAAACAAGACAAAGAATCAATGAAACAAAGAACTGTTTCTTTGAGAAGATCACTAGACAGACAAACCCTTATCCAAACTAACCAAAAGGTAGAGAGAATAACCAGATTAACAAAATCAGAAATGAAAAGTAGGACATAACAATAGACTCTGATAAAATACCAGGATCATCAGGGCATAGTTTAAAAACTTATACTACACAAAATTGGAAATTCTAATAGAAATGCACTATTTTTTGATAGCTATCAAATACCAAAATTAAATCAAGACAAGAAAAAACAAAACAAACACAAAAAACCAAGTCTTTCAAACAATAAAAGCCCAGGGCCAGAAAGTTTCATTGCACAGTTCTACCAGAATTTCAAAAATAGATAATTGTAATACTCCTCAAATTATTCCACATAATAGAAACTAAACAAACATTGCCAAACTTTTTTATGAGGGTATAGTTACCCCTGATACCTGAACTACACAAAGATGCAAGATGAAAAGAGATTCACAAACCATACTCTCTCATGAACAGTGATGCTAAAATACTTAATAAAATACTAGAAAAGAAAGTACAAGAACACATAAAAAAATCATGGAGTATGATTTCGTTTCAGAGATGCAGGGATGATTTGCATCTATTAATGCAATTGACCATACATTAGAAAGCAAAAAACCACATGATTATCTCATTAGATGCTTATAAAACAAAAAATAAAAACAAACAAACAAAAATTTTTTTGACAAAATCCAACACCTTTTTATGATTAAGATCATACAGATATCAGGGATGCAAGAAATATAATGAAAGCAATACATAGCAAGCCAACAGTCAATGTCAAATTAAATGGAGAGAGACTCAAAGCAATTCTGCAAACATCAAGAAAAGACAAGGCTATCTACTCTTCCTATATCTATTGAATATAGTTCTCAAAGTTTTAGACAATAAAAGGAGATCAAGGGGATACAAATTCAATGGGAAGAAGTTAAGGTTTCTCTCTTTGCAGATGATATGATAGTATAAATAATTGACACCAAAAATTGTACAAGGGAACTCCTACAGTTGATAAACACCTTCAGTAATGTGTTGAAATACAAAATTAATTGAAAACAAATCAATAGCTCTCCTAGACACAAATGAGTAAAGGGCTCAGAAAGAATTGAAGAAACAATACTATTTGCAATAGTCACAAATAACATAAAATAGTTTGGTTAACTCTAACCAAACAAGGAAAAGACATGTGTGACAAGATCTTTCAGACTTTGCAGAAAACCTCTTCTCCAAATTAGTGTATCTTTTGATTTCAAATTTAAAGCCAATTCATTTACAACATATATTGACTGGATTAATACAACAGCACTTATATTAAAATGGCTTTTAGCAGCTTTTACTACTTAATTTATAGTCAAAAAACTTAAAGAGAAGACAATAATATACAGTATCAAGACACTTCTTTTATTTTCCATTTTTATGTGGCTTAATACCATTTCTTTTTACTCTATTTTTTAAAGAACTTTATTCTTTTTCCTTTTTATTTTTTCTCTCAAGTCTCTGTATATTTTAAACATATTCTAAACAATTTACAGGTTTTTTTTAAATCTGTCTCTACTGTATATCTCCTATCTTCTCTGTTTTAGACTACCTTTTGCTTGGCTAGGGTGGCTGACCCACCCAGCTCTAATTCTGTTTCTACACACCTTTAATCTGTCAAGGTTTGGCTTAAGGATTAAAGGCTTCACTAGCGAAGCTGACTTGACTCAGCTCCCTTTACTACTTTCTGTTCTGTCCACACTTTTCATCCCCCACCCAGTTTCCACTCTTTCTGTTTCTGACAATACCCTCAATTTTCTAAAGCATGGTTAAGGATTAAAGGAATCACTAGAGTGGCTGCCTGGCTCCACCCAGGCCCTAGTCTATCAGAAGTTGAGATTTTTAATTGTGGTATGGGTAGGACCTACAATTAACACTCTGGGGAATTTTAGGGTCCATGTAATTGTCAAGTAAAGCACTGCCATCTGCTGCTCATTAACTCCAATTAAGTATTTGGCAGCAAAGCCTCTTAAAAGACTCACATGTGTTTTGCCTCTAAGGCTGAATCAAGAAAGTCTCTCTTTAAAAAGCCGCACCTCTGCTTTGTCTCCAAGAAAAAGCTGCCACTGCCACTAAGAATCCATTTATGACTCTGTTCCCTTTTGCCTGTGAGAACAGAAACCTTAACTCCACTATAAGCAGCTTGTTTCTTATTTTGAGTCAAGGAACCAGCCTTGTAGCAGCTTCTAAAAGCCCACCATTTATTACTATTATGAATAAGGTCATATTTTTATATCAACCTGTTATGTATAATCATACTTATTACTTTTCATAAGAATTTTTCTATGTTCTTTCATGGAAATATAAGACTTACCCAACTGCCTTATAACTAGAGTGTATTATGGGAGAAAAAAAAGGGGATATGCAACTTGCACATGGTAGAAACTCAATAAATAATCCTGGAAGTATTCACTTCACACACATAGTCTTATGTGTGGCAATAAGTTAACAGTATAACACAGTACCTACATGTATTTATTAAAACAAAGTTACAGTTTTCAAGACATGATTGTGTTTTTATTTAAAAACTTAAAAAAATTTACATATAAATCACAGTTACACTTCCCTCCCCTCATCCCACTCACCCCTACATTCCCCCAATGTCTCCATCCCCCCCTCAGAGAGAATATGGCCTTTCACAGGGAGTCAACAAAGTCTGGCATATCAAGTTGTAGCAGGACAGTGCCTTCCCACCCCCATACCAAGGCTGAGCAAAGTATCCCTCTATGGGGAATGGGCTCCAAAAATCCCATTCCTGCACTAGGAATAAATCCTGGTTTCACTGCCAGTGGCCTCAGAAACTGCCCAAGGCACCAGACTGGCACCCACATCCAGAAATCTTAGTTCTGTCCACTTGAGAGTCCTCGTCTGTCAGTCCAGAGTCAGTGACTCCCAGTAGCTTGCATTAGCTGTCTGTGGGTTTCCCCATCATGATCTTGACTTGACCCCTTTTCTCACATAATACCTGCTCCTTCTGTTCCACTGAACTGAGAACTCAGCCCAGTGATTAGCTGTGGATCTCTGCATCTGCTTCCATCAGTTTCTGAATGAAGATTCTATGACAATTAGGGTGGTCATCAGTTTGATTACAAGGAAAGCTAGTTTAGGCATCCTTCCCACTATTGCTTAGAGTCTTTGCTGAGGTCATCCTTATGGATTCCTGGAAATTTCCCTAGCACCAAGTTTCTACCTAAACCCAAAATGGTTTCCCACATCAAGATATTTATTTTTTAGCTCTCCTATTTCTCCCCCAACTCAACCATCCCAGTGTTCTATGTTCTCTTCGAACCTTCCCTTACACACTAACCTGTTATGCCCAAAGTCAGGACCCTAGAGAGACTACCTGACACAAGGACATAATGGAATGCAATAGCACGGTTTATTGAGTAAATACAAGCCATGGCAGGGAACCCAGTCCAGCTCTTGCCATAGCAAGATCAGGAGGGGCTCGTGAGGGGAGCTTAACAGCCACTTTTAAAGGAAAAAAAAACACAATTTGGGGTTACTCTAGTACAAAGTTGTGTGCTGACAGCTAATCTGGGGAATTTCTCCTTGAATTCCTTAATGGGCCCAGGAATGATGGTGGTGTATTTTGACTAGAGCATTTGGTGGTCAGATAGCAGGGCCAGGGTGCTATGGATTCTGCAGCTGGAACTTAGGTCATGCTGCCCCTCTGTGAAGAGCAGTTTCCAGCAATAGTCTCTGGGAACTGGGTGAGAGACTCTTTCTCAGGGCTCTGTCTGCTTTAGTTTAGCATAGTTCTCTAAAATGGAAGACTCCTTTTAGTCCTGGACCCCACCTGGATGATCCAGAGGGGCTGGTATTACTGTATCATGAGGTACATTGATTCATTCCAGTTTTCTGAGATACCACCATACTGATTTCCAAAGAGGCTACATGAGTTTTTACTCCCACCAGCAATATAGAAGTGTTCCCCTTACTCCATATCCCCTCTAACATAGGCTGTTTTTGTTTGTTTGTTTGTTTTTGTCTTAGCCACTGTGATAGCTGCAAGATGGTATCTCAGAGTTGTTTTAATTTGCATTTCCCTGATGGCTAAAAATGTTGAGCAACTCTTTAGGTGTATTTTGCCATTTGAGATTTTTCTGTTTAGAATTCTCTGTTGAGAACTCTATCCCATTTTTATTTGGATTATTTGGTATTTTGATGTCTACTTTTTTGGATTCTTTACATATTTTACAGATCAGCCCTCCATCAGATGTAGGTATTGTAAAAATCTTTTTTCATTTTGTAAGCTGATGTTTTGTCTTCACAGTTGCTATTGCCATACATAAGCATCTCAGTTACAGAAGGTCTCATTTATTAATTATTGTTCTCAATGTCAGTGCTTCTTATGTTATATTTAGGAAGTGGTCTCCTGTGCCAATGCATTTAAAGCTATTTTACACTTTGTCTTCTATAAGGTTCAACTAGATTTATGTTGAGGTCTTTGATCAAATTGGGCTTCAATTTTATGCAGGGTAATAGATTTGGATTTATTTACAGTCTTTTACATGCAACCATCCAGAAATATCAGCAGCATTTGTTGAAGATGCTTTCTTTTTTTCATTGTATATTTTTGGCTTCTTTGTCAAAAATCAGTTGTTTCTATGTGTGTGGATTAATGCCAGGATCTTCAGTTGGATTCCATAAATCCATTTTATGCCAATACCAAGCTATATTTTTATTACTATAGCTATATAGAAGAGCTTGAAATCAAGGTGGTGATACCTCCAAAAGTTTCTTTATTGTAGTTTATTGTAGAAGATTGTTTTGCCTCTCCTGCATTTTTTCCCTCCCATATGAATTTGAGTGCTATTATTTTGAGGTCTGTGAAGCATTGTGTTGGGAATTTCATGGGGATTGCATTGAATATATAGATGACTTTTGGTAAAATTGCTATCTTTACTATGTTAATTGTTCCTACACAAGAGAATGAGAGATCTTGCTATTTTCTGATACAATCTACAGTTTCTTTCTAGGACTTAAAGATCTTGTCATACATGTCTTTCTCTTGTTTGGTTAGAATTAACCAAAGATATTTAAGGTTATTTGTAGCTATTGTGGAGGGTAATGTTTCCCTGATTTCTTTTTCAGCCCATTTATTATTTGTTTATAGGATGTCTATTGATTTTTTGTTGTTGTTGTTGTTAATCTTGTATCCTGTGACATTACTGAATGTGTTTATCATCTCTAGGAGTTCCCTGGTAGCTGATTTTAGGATCAGCTAAAATTATTTAATTCATCTTTGGAACTGAAGAAATTACTATTTATCACATTTGCTTATTTTATTTATAAATATGTAAATACTTTCTTTTAGCCAAATTTTCTTTAAAAATGTAGACATTCTCAGTATTAATATGAAGACTACAAAATTGTGTTCTATTCTACAATGATAACCTAAAACCTAGAAAAATAAAATAGTCACCAAGTAAGAAACAGTTTGTTTCTAATATATGTTATTCTATTTGGCCCAACCCATATTTCCAAGGTTTTCAAAAAACTACTAATAGAACCTGAGACCAAAATAAAAAACACAACTATATTTCATAGAAGTTAACAATCTATAGCAAATCACCTCCTTTTTAACAACTGATTATGAGGTCCCAGTCTTCACTCAGAATCCACATCTGCAATACCTAAGGTACAGAAAACATAACAAAAGAGACAACAGAAAGTGTGCACAAAGTCAGAGTACCAGGAAATCTACTGGTAGACTGTGTCTCCTTAAAATAATAGGTAAAGTATATTTACGAAAATTTAATAAGTTAGCTGCTTAAATTAGATATACTAAAATATAGACAACATGTAAGTGATAATTCTAAAATTATATGCATACACGCAACACTGAGTTGACTCAGCAGGATTTACACATACACATACAAACACACACAGAGTTACATTATGTATATAACACTAACCAAAAAAGACAAAGAGGCCATAAATTTAAGAGGAAGAAATGAAGGAAGGGATACTAGCAGGAGTTGGGGAGAGAAAAAGGGAAAGTATACAAATGATACAATTATATTTAGTTTTAAAAACTTGCACAAAAGTATGAAAATTTATGAATTGAATCTTCAAGTATATGAGAAAAATATTCAAATTGTTTGGTTTAATGTTTCAATATACTGCAATATTTTAATCATGCAGTCAATGATGAAATACAACTTTTGTTTCTGTGAATGCATGATACACTCTCTATTACGTCTAAGGAGTGTTAGAGCTGTAGTGAGAAAACATTAGAAAAGATTCCCATGCAAGAACATGGCTCTTATTTTTTCAGGATTCTCATCTTTATTTGAAGTCACATAGTACTGTATATTCTGCAATGAACAAAAACTAAAATGCCACTGAGGATGCTGCATGTTACCAATAGAAACTGGACAATTAAAAGCAGCAGATGAACTTCATCTGAGTCATCTGCACTCAATAAATACATCAGTAAATTCCTGTGTTATTTCTTCCTTAGGTCACATATACTTAAGTAATTAGAAGTTTCCATTTGTGGAACTGAAATCTTCAGTTATATTGAAATCAGCAAGTAAGGCTTTTCATATGGAAAGTTCTCTTTCTCAAGTACACCAGCATAGAAGTTTGGCCATTATTATACCAGTCTTTGTAAGAAGGACCAGATCTTGCTGTTATATAATGTAAAATGCATCAATTGAACTATGGACATCTCAGATTAGAAAATTTTATTTACTGCAAATATGATGCCAATTCTATGGAAATAAATGAACTATTTAGAATTTGAGTAAGACAGTCAATGTTAATATTGATAAATACACTTAAGCACTATACTTACTGTATAATTTTACTATTAATTATCTGCCTTTTATAAATGGCTTCATACATACTTCCTGCCTCCGTTGTCCAGGGTAAATAAAGGTTTGGTTATACTACATCACAGATCCATTATCTATTTTCTAGCAGTAAGTTATTAAGATTTGAGAGAATAGCCCAAAAATCTTCTGTCTCCTTTGCTTTGTGTTTTCACACAAATGCGAATTACTTGAGGGTTCTCAGACATTTTATTCAATTAACAGATAAAGTAACTAACCCAGTACTTATCATTTTCCATTATAGGCAATGTCATATCTGAGTTTTTCTTTATACATGGTACAAACTACTATCCTCAAAGCAGGAAAACTAGCAAACACATCAAACTTAAAAGACTTTCCAAAAACTGTCTATGTACAATAACTGAAGAGTGATACTATTTCAGGTGTTCTAACTCAGAGTTCATGTAACAAGACTGCTGTCATTTCTCTCCTCACAGAAGATCTGGAAATCACTGTATTTGGGTCGCATTTAAAATTCTCTAACCCTATCATGTGGTAGCTTCCCATACATGAACAATCTCACTAACAAAATACAGCTTTTCAGGAGTCATGTTCAAGAGAGGAGGGATTGTGCAAGCCAGGGGGTTCAAGATCATGACTGGGGAGCTCACAGACAGCTGCCTTGAGTTCCTAGGAGCTCACAGATTCTGGAGTGACTGCTAGGGAGCCTGCATAAGGCTTACCCTCTTTTTGGGTAGGGGGGAGGAAGAGATCAAAGGGAGAGAAGGGAGGAGAAATTGTGGCTCGTGTGTAAAGTACATGAAGAAAATAATTAATAAAAAACCCAAAGGGTTATACTTTAAAGATGCCTCAGAATTTTAAAATGTTGGGGTAGCTAAGGCTAGAAAAGCATCCAGCTCACAAATTTACTTGATACTGTTCACCTTTGGTATTTTTCATACAACAACTCGTAATTCTGACTTTTCAAAGACTTTCTCAAAATTACTGTGAAATCAAAATATTCATATACTTGAAATAAATGTTGAAGATGAAATATATATTCTTAAACTTCACTTCCTGTAGCTTTTCCTCGGAGATTCCATGCCTATAATTGATAAGTGAAAGACAAGTTGGGATTTCATTAACCAGATCTTTATGTTTGTGTAATTTCAAGTTTGAGCAAACTTTATTACTTCTGGATGATTTAACTTGATATAGAAACAACTCCAGGATGCTTTGAAAAAAAAAATAGTTGTTAAAGCGTGTTCAATTTGCTGTCCAATGAAAATGTTATACAAGCTTCATACTGAATGATGAAAGGCCAGTAGTGGAATCAATCAATCACAATAGTAGCTCAGGGTCATGATGATTAAACAAATGTTCAGCAGCTGTTCAATCCCTTTTCATCTATTTATGACACTGCAAAGTCAGAGACTTAGCCTTCAAAAGCAACACTTGCCTTAGTATGCTTTAAATAAATGTTTATCATTCAAATTAGAAACACTACCATCACACACACACACACACACACACACACACACACACACACACACACACACACACACAAAGACATTTTCATTTGGCTAGTCCCTTATTGGGGAACAATATTAGTTCAATAAAAGTTGACCTGCCTTTGGAGTAGTTTCTTTTCTGTAAAATCTTAATTTTGGGTAAGAACATTGTTGCAATGTTTTAGTTCCTCTCATCTTGTTTCTCATTTAACTAAACAAAAACAATTACATTTACAACAATTAATTATTAGAATTTCTTTATTCCATTCCTGTCAGTATTTTATGTTTAGTTATTATTGATAATAAGCCTATCTGGACTTCATTACCATCATCAGAAATGATGAATTTATTTTAAAATTTTGAAAGTACTATGCCCATAATTTCACTTCATAAATGAAATTAAAAATATATTTATGAAAAAAAGCTAAACAAATAATTTTAAATATTAATAAATAATAATTTATATCTAAGATTTAAGTATGGAAACCTTCAATGAATATTTTGTACATTTCAACTGGAATAATTAAATATGTCAAAATTAATTTATAGTCAACAAACAGCATTAAAATCAACTGAACACATTCTGAATTATTAGTAGTATTTTGCAAGTAGAAAATTTAAAAAAAAATCCTCAATGGGTATGTTTTATTTAAAACCTGTAGGCAAAATTCATGTTTTAGGCTATTAAACTTTAAATTCTCAAACCTTATCAATGATTTCCTCCTGATAGTCTCTTCTCATCTTAGTATGGATGATCAAATACTGCAACTGTCAATATTAATTATAACTTTGAATTAAATTCTGAGTTCAAATATATTTCTCTTATATTTATGAGGAGACAAAATTAGAGAGAACAAAATAGCTGTAACAGCCCTTTTCACATAAATTTATAACCTAAATTTGATCTTTTGACCCCACGTGTGTCAGTTGTCTTTATGAATATGGCTCCTGCTTGATACTACTCCTTTGGATAGTCCTATAACCAAGAATATATTATTTGTAGAACACAAATCGAACTCATGTTTTAAAAAAACAACAAAGTTAGGTGGGTTAGGAACATAGGGATGGGTCTATGTTAAACAATGAAAATCATCATCTATAATCCAGCACTTTTATAAAAATGTAAAGCAAAGGCAAATCTACATAGAAGCTGCTAAACTCCTGCACAACTGAATTATGAATCACATTAGAGAGAAACCCTGCTTCAACAACAAAGTGGGTTGAGGCTTCCCTGACATCCTCATCAATTTTATCATGTCTATTGTTGTCCTAGCTCAGCTCATGTTCAGGCAGTCATGTTGGTGAGATTTCACTGGCATAGCTCTTCTAACATTACTAGAAGACATAATCTTACAACAAGCTTGTACTTTTCCTGGCTCAGTCTTTCTGACATACTTCCCTCCTGTTCCCTGTGCTTTGGATACCGAAGTGGTATTGTAGATGTATCCATTAAAACTCTGCACTTTATTAGTTGTGGTTTTTAGTAATGGTTTCTAACTACAACAAAGAAAGGCTTCCTAAAGAATGAGAAATACACTTATTTGAATGTCTAAAAATATTCAAATTGTAGTTAGCAATTATCTGATTTAATTAATTAGGCTTCATAAATTGTTGGTTGTATGTTTTCTCCAATATTGATGCTTTAACCAGCCCTGGGTAATTTTGCTATTTTCAATAACAGGCATGACTTCCCTCTTGTGCCAGTTTTCAGTTCAGTTAGAAGGCTATTGGTTATCACTGAGGTATGAGTTCACTATAATACCCTTAAGTTTGTCAAGTCATGTTGGTCAATATGTAGTTTATAGTCATCTTAACAATGCAGGACTCTGGTTCCTTACCTTTTTTAGAGCTTGCATGGTGCCTTCTGGTACAATGAAAGCTATTCCTCAGGAAAGTGTCTTACAAGTCAGTCCTAGCTCTGGGTCTTCTGAGCCCTGTGTCTGAAATCTATGGAATCTTTAGCAATAGACTTGCATTCCACCTCTGAGAATCAAGCAATGGCAATAACAATAATCTGTAATATTTTGGGAGACAATTTAGGAGTGCTGATGGAAGAAAAACTAATCTTACCTAGGAAGAGCCACAAATTGTTAAATACTACATAGTAAGCCCTGAAAGCAAACATATATATAATATACTTCAGACTGAGGTTATATTTATGTATTAAGAATATATATGTATATACATATATGTGTTACAACAAATAATGGAAATGGAGGCCATAGACTTGAATGAAAACAAGGAGGAATATCACTGAGAGACTAGGGGAATTATAATATAACTTAATACAAACAAATAAAACAAGAAGATGAGGACCGACTTCTGAAAATACTCCTGTGATCTACATAACTATGTGACTAAGAAACCTTAGTCCATAGTCACTTGTTTCTCTGAGGAAAACCTGTGATGAAGCAGATTGTCATGTTAATAAGCACATGAACAACAGCAGTGCTTGCCTCATCAGAATAAGGAAAGAAAATTAGGGAGACTCTGGGGTCTTCACAGCAACCTATAACCTGTATCATACACAACTTCCTGTATTTTCTTTGATACTATATGATACTGAATGAGTGATCAGATACCTCTGGAGCACACCCACTTTCATAATAAGATATGCTCTTTCAAGTAAGTATTACGAATATTTATTATTAATTGTTATGTAAATAAAACAAAGATGACATAGTAAGTAACCATTCAATAGGTGATAATTCTCTTCTCTTTCCAGTTAGCCCTCTTGGCCGCACCCTCTTTTTTTCAAATTATTTCCAAAATGTATTCTTCTTTTAGGAATTCAATAACAATGTGTATTTCCAACCTCGCACAGTTGCAGCAAGTGACAGCCTCTGTCATAGAATTCATCAGTAGCATGTCTATGGTCTTTGAGCATTGTCCTAAACATAGCAGGCCTTGAGTTAGTCTTCTGTGCAGGGGACTTGAGATCACAGTAGCAATGACTATGTCATACCAAGAGGGTAATAGTACATAATGCTTCTACTTAGTTTTTATCTCTTACATTCTTTCTGTCCCCATTTCAGCAATGTCCCCAGAGCCTTAGAAAGACTGGTATAAAAAAGGTTGATAACATACCTATCACTTAGTCTTAGCATTTTGAATAGCCATGATTCTTTGCATTTCTACAGTTCACTGCAAAGAAAAGCCTTACTTATTAAAGCAAAGTGTAGCAATTGTCTATCAGCACAGGCATCAATACTTAAGAAGCATTTTGGTGCCGTATCATTTTATCTAAACAGTGATAGTAAGAGTAACAACATCCTCAGATACCCCCATCGATAGACATATTTTTAACTGTGCTTACAGTACTAATAACGTAAATAATAGAATACTATTCTGATATTTAAAAAGTGAGATTACAAAATAAGCACATAAATGAATAGAAATCAAGCCAATCATCCTGAGTGAGATAACACAGACTAAGAAAGACATTATATCTTTTCTCTTAACTGTGGATATTATCTTTATGCTTCAGATATGTGTTTTGTTTAGAATAACCACAGAGTTTAAATAGCTAATGGGAATAAGAATTATGAAGGAAAATTATAAGGAAAGTGGAATATACTGTTCTAACTAAATAAAAGGGAAATTTGAACAGAATTCAAGTGGGTTGGGAAAGGGAGGGCAGCAAAAAGGAAGGAATATAGGAAGGGATGACTAACACCGATTATCTTATTAAAAGTCATATTTAAAGCTGCTAGTGTAGAAGCTCCATAAAATATACACACATATAAAAGGCATTTAAATATAATGGAGAAAGAGTACCCCTCCTAGACATTATATCTTACCAAATAAAATTTTTGTAGCAAGAATATCTTCTTTAAAATACATTTTTATTTTTTCATATTTCATTACAATATTTTTTCCTTGTTTTCCTCCCTGTATAGTACTTCAGATTCATGGCTTCTCTTTTTAAAATAATAGTTATTTTGTGCAAAAATAGATATATTCCTACATATAATCTATTCAGTCTGTATAATGTTACCTCAATGCATGTTTGCAGGCCTGACCATTTAGGACTGGACAATTTCTGGACACTTTTATGGCAAAGATCACTTTTCATGCTCCCATCTTTCCTCAGTTGCCTATATTTCTTTGTGTGGGGTTGGACTTTTTCAAATGTAATTTGATCCTTCCTTTGTATCTCCTCTTGATTAGGTCACATTTGTATAGTCCTGTTCATGGCAATGGGTACAGTTTCTGACATTACTAGGAGACACAATCTTAGAACAAATGTCCTGATCCTTCGACTTTTGTAATTTTTTCAAACCCTCTTACACAATGTTCCCAGAGCTTTATGTGCAGGAGTGTTTTTTAGATGTATTAATTGGGACAGAGCTTCACAATTTTGTGCTTTGATTGGCTGTAGTTTTTTATAATGGTCTTGATCTGTTACAAAAAAAAAAAATTCCTTACAAGTGTAGTAAAGACCACACTTCACTATGCAAATAAGGAATAATGCTTGCATCTTTTTCAGTCATTGGCCAGAAGGTCCCATAACCCTCTCCCCAAAACATTAACATTACAGGGTATTGCAAATACTAGTATTTGCTTTCCAGAATTCACTGTTAAGTCCTTATTGATGAATAGTCCACATATTTATAGCATAGAACTTGAAGAAAACTAGCTTATAACCAGCTTGAAACTTCACCACCTACTGGATAGCATTAATTGTGGTCAAAGGGGGCTGGAGAGATGGCTCAGCGGTTAAGAGCACCGTCTGCTCTTCCAGAGGACCCGGGTTCGATTCCCAGCACCCACATGGCAGCTAACAACTGTCTATAGTTCCAGTTCCAGGCAAACATCAAGGCAAATAAATAAATAAATAAAGTTGTAATTGTGGTCAAAGATTTATACATGTTTTCAGAGGAGAAAAGTATTCATCAATCTCATCTATCTATAAATACTGTTAACTACAATAATGACCTGCTTGAAGTATATAACCACTGTTATAATATTGCCATCAATGTTAGGGGAGTAGCTAATTACTTTTGATTGTGTTTAAAGTCAGGACCATGAAGTGGAACCTATACCTAAAAACTAAACAGGGCCAAAATTCTGAACCTAGGCAAGTGTTGGTTTTACCCTGGGTGAAAACCAATAAACTATTATTTTGCTACCGGCAAATACCAATAAAATATTTCCTAATGACATGTATATATATATATATATATGTATGTATATATATATATATATAGAGAGAGAGAGAGAAAGAGATGACTATTCTTTCATCCCTCATCAGAAAAGCTGCTTCATGTAGTAGACAGTAATTAACATGGAGATCTGCAATTAGACAATATGTAGAAAGGAACATTGGAGTGTGCATCCTTGAATGGGATGCCTTTATTATACTTCTCTCCATCAAAACTCAGGTATGTATCCAGAAGAGAGGCTAAAATATTGTAAAAATTAAAGTTAGAGAAAATGTTTAAGGAAACAGAAGTTTCCAGACAAAATGCAACAGACGTACATATGAGTTTACAGTGATTTTGACAGCATGCACAAGATCTACAGGAGATCAAGCCAGATAAAATTCAGAGAATAGTGGAAGGGAAGTGGGCATAGATTTTCTCCCCTAGTTAAGAAGGTATTTACAATTGATTCCTGCTCGAAGGGGTGAAAGTAAATTTTCTACAATAGAGTGACACTGTATATACATCACACTCGTAGGCTAGCTCCATGCTAAAGAATGATTGCTCAACCTAGTCAGAAATGGTGATATTTAATCTCTTGCTTAGTTTAGTTTTGTTTGTAATATGAAGAAAAAGAATGACATTGTAGGTAGGGAGTATTTGGCCATATTTGGGATGAGAAATCTGATAAAAATATACTGTATGAAATTCTCAAATAAGCAATAAAAAACCCAAAGTTGTTATGCATATATTTTAGTTCAACCAGATACTAATATATTAAATTTTATAAATCAATGACTATGAGAAATAAATGGATATAAGAGTCCAGATATAGCAATAGTAAAATATTTTAATATCTTAATGTCACTAACCTAGAGATCTTTCTTTTAAAAAATCAATAGAGAAAGCTTATAGTAAAGCTGAATCATATATAATTTATACTTACTAGGTATTTCAAAAAAGTCTATTAAATGCTCAGTCTTCTTTATAATCATATAATTTCTACAATATATGATATCTTAGGTCATAAATATTATATCAAATTCAAAATTCTGAAACTATTTGTCCTATCTTTTAGAAAAGATGTTGCAGTGTATAGTGATTTTTCAGCTGGGAAAGAATGATGATTACTTCCCTTATACATGTACTCTTATGTATTTATCAACTCTTATTTGAGAACCTTTTTTGTAGTAGAAAGTTAATTTCAGAGATTTATAGGTAGCCAAAATACAGAGAAGAGACCATGACATGCATAACTCTAAATGAAACATCTATATCACATATTCTTATCCCAAGGTTCAGTAACTATTATGTAAGTGTTGACAGGAAGATCATAAGAGACAGGTGTGATAGATAAATAAAAAAAATTACAGTATCCACTAAGCAAAGCACAGGAGCTATATATGATATAGCAGTGTTTGTGTGAGCATACATAAGCCCCATACAAGATCATCTTAAATAAGTTATCAGTGAGAGGAGGTAAAATAGGTGATGCTTCACTCCTATGTGGGGAACTATTACCAAATGACAGTTTCTGAGAAAAGAAGAGCCCATTTCTTTAAGTGTATGACACCTAAGAATTTTGAAATACTGTAATGTAAGGTAACAGAGCCAAGAATATAGACAGCATAGATTGTCCATGATGGATGAAATAAAGGGACACAAAGTTGCACAGGCTGAGAAATGGGACAAATCTCGAAGAAAATGGGGAAGAGAGTGAATATGATCAGAAAACATTATAATGAAATTCACAAAGAAATAAAATAATCTTCAATAAAATTCTTGTATGCCAAATTTAGTATACATAATAACAGAGATGTTTTCATAAGAGAAATGATAGATTATTTCAACTTGTGACTATCAACTAATGAAATATAGGGCATAAATACAATGAAAAATAGACCATACAATTATTATATTAGTTTCAATAATATTCTTTGTCCAAATTGAATAGAATTTCATAATTATCTTGATCAGTGCTCCATTGCTGTTTAGAGACACTGTGACCACAGGAAAAAACTTGTAAAGGGAAATATGTAATTGTGACTTGCTTACACTTTCAGAGGCTAAGTCCATTGCCATCATGAAGGGGAGCATAGCAGCATACAGGCAAACATGGTATTGAAGAAGTTGAAAGTTCTACATCCTGATCTGCAGGCATTAGGAAGAGATAGAGCCACTGGGCCTGCTTTGGGCTACTGAAAAAAAAAAATCCACCACCAGTGGCACACTTCCTCCATCAAGGTCACATATAACCCAACAATGTCTTACATCTTAATCCCTCTTAGAAGTACCTGCACCTGATGATCAAATAATCAAACATATGAGTGTAGAGAAAGCATTATTATTCACCGTACAATAATCAAAATTCCAAAAATGAAAAGAAATAAAAATATTAATATTATACCATCTGAAAGTTAAGACAATGAATAATAAACTGATAGTCAACATTATATTGGATGGAGAAAATCTGGAATAATCATCAAAGCAAGGGTATTGGTTACATTCATTCTTGGTACTTATTCTCCATGGGTTAGTCAGAGAGAGAGACAGACACACAGAGAGAAACAGAAAAACAGAGAGGAAAAGTAAATAAATGCTTTAAATATGTGAGAGGAAGAAACTAATTTCTCTTCCCACAAAGATAGAATCTTACACTTAAAAAACCTCTGCCAATCTGGCAAAAGCATTTTTGTATTCATAAAGACTTGCAGAAAAGTAACTGAATACAAAATAAACATGTGGAAACTATTAGAATTTCTGTGTAGTGGCAATGAAGTTTCTGAAGAAATCCAGAGATTCTCCTTTTTACTACTTTAACTGGAGGTGAAACCCAAAAACACAGATCCTAAAAATAAGATGAAATGAATTTTATGAAGTAGACAGGAGCAGGAGATTTTTTTAAAAAGTTACCAAGAACACACACTAGACACAGGACCATCTCTTTAATATGTGTTATCAGAAAAACTAGATACCTAACTGTGCAAGACAGGAATTATATCCTTCCTCACCTAGAATGAAAAATAATGAAATACTAACATATTTAAAAATAATACAGAAATACACAAGGAAAGTACTTTAAGATTTTGACAAGGCAATAACCTTTTGAATAAGAATCCAAAACCTCAAGACATAACTTCAGGAATTTATGAATGCTATTGCATTCATCTAAAGCTTCTAAGAGAATCAAAGGCCTAGAGATGCCGCATATAAAATAGCAGAAAATTGCAGTGAGTTTGCCATCCAATAGGAAACTACCATCCAGAAATTATAAAATCTTAAGATGAACACATTAACATATACAATGCACAATAAAATAAGCTAAATATACACATTTATACTTGTGTAATATAAATGTATATATTTGTATTATACAAATATATGTATAATAAATAAAAATAATACCTAATAAATAGATTTAAAAATTTACATCTTTGCTATTCAAAAATAAATAACTATATTCAGACTACATCTTACCACAATTAGAATAACCGACATCATGAAACTAAATAATAGCTCACAAAGTTTACATCTGAGGGACATTATTGATTTTTTCCTACAGTAGCATGTATACAGCCTTCAAGAACTATGAATTATAAGCAGTAAGTGAATTTCTGGTCGACACCATGTTGATTTCTTCATGTCCTATGACTCAGATATATTGTATCTTTAGCAAGTGAATCTTGCCATCAAGTTCTAGATGATTAATAAGAGTAATGACAATAGATTTTTTTTCAAAAACTTGAGAAGAGGTAGTCAAAATCTAGCACTGGGTTTTTTATTTTATGTACTATGGTGTCTGGAAGTCTGAAAGGAGGCATTTTCCCCTTGTTAGTCTACTCAAAACCCCTGTATCTCATACATTCTTATTCTTCTACAGTAGTTGGTGTTTGTATAGCATTTTATAAGGGCTTTAGTGTTTGTTAGTTACTCTGATTTTCTAATTAAATTTAAAGGTCACTGTGAAAGATGTATCACATATCTAGTATCATTAACTGGGTCAAAAAATTATGGCTGACTATGTTATAGTGCCTAAGGGAGACTGTAGTACAAATGAACATATTAATAATCACTCTGCTAAGTTTTTGCTTTTATAGACAGATTAGTGAATCTCTCAACCCTCATCAGAAAATTGTTTTTTGCAGTAGATGGTGGTTAATACAGAGACAAAAAGTCAACATGCAAAAAAATAACATTTTGCAATAAAACCAGGGATGTTATAGTATGTACATGTATGACTCTATTGCTAGAAATAATCTTACAACAAAAGCAGATTTTTAATTATATTTAAGTGTTTATGAATTGACCATAATAGATGAATCAAAATAGCTAGTTCTACCTGCTAAGATGGGAAAAGAAGTAATAATACATTGATGACCATCTGAACAATTAATCTATATCATTAGATGAGCCATCAATAAAATAAGTTTTTGCTTGTGGAATGGAAGAAGGTTAGACAATTTTGGAAATCACAAATGCTATTCATATGGTAAACCCATAGTTTATCAGCTGGATAATGGTTTCCTATCCTTTCATAGTAATCTGTGAATCAAATTTAAAAATACATAGAATTTTAGAACACTTTAAATAATATGTGAGGACTATGCCATGCTGATTTCCTGCTAGAGTTTTAAATGCATTGGTTAGTGCATAATTAGGAATAAACAAATTCATCTTTCTGCCATGTTATAATATTTGTAGGTTGCAAAGTTTATATTTTCATAGGCTTTTATAGATCTTAATTAAGAAGTTGACAAATTTAAAATTAGATTTTTTTTATCAAATTCTTTACCAAAGGGAAAGTTATCTGCTAATTTCACCCCAAAACCAAATTTTCAGTCAAAGTGAGATATATTTGCTCCAGAGGGAGAGGGGCAGGGAATAAGAGAAAAGGACAGGAGACAGAAATCAAGGCAGATGGAGAAGGGGAAAAGGGAAAGGAGGCAGGGGACATGGAAGAGACAGACATAGTCCACAAAATATGACGTTTATGAAGAAAAGGGAGGAACCCCATGGTACGATGAGGGTTTTAATTTTAAATGAGCATGCTAATTAGAAGAGCCAAAGGCAGCTTCTGATTGCTGAACTTTCATGCTTTGATAGTTAGACTGCAGTAACCAGCATCAAGAAGAGGAAGTGATCAAATATGGAAATAGACTTTGGGGGCTAGCTTAATGAGTGTAATGTAAAGGGATTGTTTTGTTGGTTCTGCTGTTGTTTTTTGGGTTCTTTTTGTTGTTGTTTGTTTTTAGCAAAGCAGGGGGAATGGAAAAAAGGGGAAGGCTTAGCAGAGCCATGTTTGCCAGGGTATTGCTAGGCAGATCCCTTCACTCACCTCATGTTTCTGTATCATCTTTACTCACTATAGATATGTCCATAAAAGAGGCTCCAGGAAAAGGGCTGAAAATGTAGTCAGAAGCATACTTGTCTCTGTTGTTGGTTTTGCTTTCTACTTTGCCTGAATTACAAAAAATATATTTTGCATCTTTAACCAGTTTCAAAATTTGATCATCCTGTTTATACTAATTCAATAAATTTGGAGTATTTTCCTTATAATTAATAACCTCCTTATCTTTCTTAACCACTTTGATAATTAATGTTGGTGTGACCCAAAATTGAACAGGGGTCTTATCTTTTTGTTTTCATGCCTTTTCAGTATTTTTTTTTTCTTTCTACTATACTTCTTCATCTAAAGTTTCTTCTTCTGAAAACCAGGGATCATAGTCATGAACAACTTACAAACAACCTAATAATTACATGTTAATACTTGTGTTCCTACTTTCTTTTAAAACAGATTCCCTGGTTTCAGCTCTTTTACTCTAACCTACATCCTTCTAGGAGGGGACTAACTTCTTTATCTCCCTGCTGACTTCCTCTTTTACTTGCTCTTTGCTTTAAAGATGGTGGAACCTCATAGAAAGAACCCTAACAAAAGTTCCATGTTATTATTATCAGTTTTATTCAGAGTTTCAAGACAATCTATACTCTGAAGAAGGTTAAGAAGAGTCACGTGAGTAAAATGTATAATCATGAAGACAAGCGGCATGTGGCAATAACAAGTATTTCCACTGAGGAATATAAACAAATATCAGTATCTAGTTTTAATAAATAATCTAAAGTAAACTCACTCCTACCTGATAAATATGGAAGAGTCAGAATAGTACATTCTAAGAATAATTATATGTTTTTATTGAAACTGATATCACAAAACTCTTATTTTGTTCTTCATGAATTTTCTAGAAACCAATAAGAATTCTTTTCACATAATCACATGGATCCATTCTTGAACTCTGTTCCAGGGAGAGAGAGTGAGAGAATAAGAGAAAGCAAAATTTTAAAGTAAGAATAGTGGCAGATGGTAAGGAACTGGAGAGAATTAGGTGATTTAGCTCTAAAGACATTGTATGAATTATTAACATTAAATAAAATGCTTTATCATATAGTCTAACAAATTTATAACTTATATGCAAAAATAAAAGAGATAGCAATGCAAAAATGAAACAATGGTAAATCTGGCAAAGATGTGGGGGAAACCTTACAGGATGTTGGTGCCAATGTAGCCACTGTGCTAATCTACATGGAGGTTTATGCACAAACTAAAAGTAGAAATGTCATAAGTCAGCACTCTAAAATTGATATCCTTTTTTTTATTATAGTTACAAGTTGTCTGTAGAAGTATGCATAAATATATCATTTTCATCTACTAAATCTGCTTCTATATATCGTTTCAGGGATGGTCACTGTTTATTGGATAACCGCTTACTGCGCTCATGTCCTCTCAACAGCCATTACTTCCCTATAGTGTTTTGGGTCAGGATGGACCTCACCATATTTTTCTTCTTTTGTATTAGCATATATATGATAATGACATTGTTCCACTCTTATGTATGCAGTTGTTTCTAGGATAGACCATTTAAAATTTGTTTATCATCTTTAGAGGTAAGTCACAGAAATGCAGACTAAAACTTCGTTTTGGCTTCCATTCTTGCTCAAGGAAAGTTATATAAAACCAACAAAATAATCAACAACAAATGGAGAAAGGGAAGCCCACATTTAATCTGGGTGGGATGCAAATTGGATTAACGACTCTACAAATCAACATAAGTAATCCTCAAAAAAATATAAATGAATATTTCACATAACCACTAGCTACACCACTATTAAAACATAGTCCTATTGATTCCATGTTCATCATATTCTGGAGGTGGAAGCAAACTAATTGATTTTCAACAAATGAATTGGTAGTAAATGTGGTACATGTAAACAGTAAAATATTGTTCAGCTATAAAAAATGTGAGATCACAAATTTGCTGGTAAACAGAAGAATCCAGAAAGCATTACATTGAGTCAGGTAACCCAGACCCAGATACACAGAAAATGCATGTACCCTCTCATCTGCAGTTCCTAGTTCCACATCTTTCAGATGTGATTATACTACACAGAGTAATGACAGAAATCAGGAAAGTATAAAAGAATCATAGATGGGATGTGGGTCTTGGGAAGAGACTAGTAAGATATAGGTGATGTGAAGTGGAAAATAGAAAAAGGGGGTTCTAACTAGGAAGGAGGGAGAAAGTCAATGCTGAAATATGAGAATGGAAGAGAAACAAATAACAGTAGAGCTGTTTGTGTATGTGTGTGTATGTATGTGTATGTGTGTTTATGTATATATGTGTATGTGTGTGTAAATGTATATGTGTGTGTATGTATGTATGTGTATATGTGGTGTGTGTGTGTGTGTGTGAAAACAGGGTTTTAATATTTAGCTTTGCCAGGCTTGTAACTTGCTCTTTAGAAGAGGCTGACTTTAAACTCACAGAGATTCACCTGCCTTTTCGTCTCAAGTGTTAACAAAAGGAGGACTCTACACCAAGCCTGGCCTATATATCAAAGGTTGCTATGTCACTTGTGCTGATGCTTTTAACAAGAAAAAAAACTAAGATGAGCCTGGTAGTGAGTTATCCAATATATAGTTGTATTCCCTAAAAATGTATAGTCACAGAGAACAAAAACAGATTCAGTAGATAGAATTTACATATTTTTACACACTCACACATTCAAATAAATATGTAGCAATCATGAAGAAAAATAGGACATCAACTTGAGAGTCGAAGTTATGAGAGGGGTTTTGGGGGAGTGAACTTTGTAAGGTTTGGAGGGATAAAAAGAAGGTAGAAAGTGATATAATCCTATTTTAATTAAAATGTATCAAAGAGTGACCTGAAATCAAAAAGGAGATGGAATTAATCAATTATATTATATTTAAGCATAGAAACGTTATTTCTTTTTTAAAAAAATTATTATCGTTTAAAAATATATAAACTAATAAAAATATAGTTAGCTGTGAACTTCGGGGGTAGTTATAGGTTACCTGGTCATTTTCATTGTTTTGTTTTCTCTTTCAATGCCAATGCTAAAATATCATAATAAAAATAGTTCCCATGTAGATGTTTGGAATAGAACCCATATCCCCTGAAAATAAAACAATTATTATATTTTAATGAGATTGATAAATCTGTTCATTGCTTAGATAGTATGGAAATTTTAACAATATGGATACTTCAAAATATTCTGAAAATTCAAATTAATACTTCTGTTTAAAAGAGCCCAGAAATTCCCAAGACATAAAAATACTGCTAAAATGTTACTAATCATTGAATGAAATGTAAATTAAAACAACATTGTGTTACTTACTATTTTGTCATACTTAGAATAGTTATTAACAAAAATGGAAAAATAGCAATGATTATGAGACTATGAAGAACCCTTATACATTGTGAAAATGGGCACTACTGTAATCATTATATAAAACAGTTTGTGTTTTTTCCAATAAATAAATAAATAAAACATAGGAGAACCATGTGATGCATTTAAAGTAATTCAAATTAGGTAACTGGTAATGTTATGACCTAATTTTAAATAAGGTCAGAGTAATGATAATAACAGTTAATTTACTCCTCAGCATGTGAATTTTCTGGCCTAAGAATAGAGTCTTATTAAGGAAAAATTGCTAGTTAGTTTTATTATTTTAGTACTGTAAGGCTGCATTCTATGTTTTCTTCAATCTGAAGGTAAGCTTTTATTTATAACTGCAGGATAGTTTGATGACAATTTCCTAAATTTCATTTGTATACTTCTGAAAGATACACAATAATTAAAAGCTATGAAATACCTATAAATTAAGTATAAACTTCTGAAAATTCTGGTTATGTGTAAGAGTAGAACTCACCAATTCTACTGTATAATAACACAAAATCCATAAAAGTGAGTTAGTAAGATACCAAAATGTAAGCATCAGGAATTAATATCTGATATTGCTTTTATTTATTTAAATTAAATTGAGCTTTGATAATTTTAAACTAAAGTAATCTTTGACAATTACATAATGGATGTAATGCCTTCTGATATCTTTCACTGTCAATATATATCTTATCTCCCATTCCTACCAACTCTTGTCAACCACTTTACAACTTCCTTTTATACATCCATGTATTTGTGTATGTGCATGACACAAGTTTTTAAACAAGTTAATCAGTAAAATTGTAGGTCTGTAGCTATCTATTAAGAGCTTTCTTTCCTCATGGAACTAATAGGTACAAAAATGGCGACAATATCTGCCCAAGCTTCTTTTACATATGTATGCATTATTTAATTTTTTGGCCCAGGGTAAACACATTTATCTCAACAAAAATGTAGCACTTCTTTATACTGAAATCTTCTAAAGTTCCTTTTTGACCTCTGCTATTAACAGTGAATTTACAGTGATTCTACTCTAGAGATGCACATCAGAACCAACTAACTCTGTAACTGAGTATGATGTCATCAACCTGTCTCTGTCTTCTCTCACAGTTGCCCTACTCTCCAGTGAATCTATGGGCAACACAAATTAAACAAAAATATGCATATAGTTGATAATTTTCTTATGTTGATTGTATACATCAATTATAAATAAATGCATCCTGTAAACTATATGTAGGAAAAAATCAAAGATTTACATATTTTGGCTCATCCTAGTAAACTTTTAATTAAGACATAAAAGATAAAGCAAATGATTTAAATTATATTTAAGAAATAACATTAAATAAATGACTAATTTTTAATAGTGCATTATAAAGGCAAATTATGATATGGCTTATTTAGAATGTTGGATAAAACGATAACCAAATTCCTTTTCCTCTAAACTTCTACATCTAATTTAAAAGAATTGTAAGGATGTTTTCAGACCAATATGATCTCAATTAATTAATCACTAGTTGGCATACATTGCAATAAATGTCACAGATAATTTTCAAGTTAAAATAAAATGACAATAACTGGAAGTCAAGAGTCAATAAAAAGAACTGAACTATAAAAGCATAAAAATATCTTAAGCTAAATAAGTATGATTTTAAAATAATGATAGGAGGGTTTGTGAGCCTTATTCAGTGGGAGAGTCATTTGCTACTTACAAGGCTTAATAAGACCATGAGTTTAAAATCTAGCACCACAAAATAAACAACTAAGTAAAAGTAACAAGGATATAATTTTGAGTTTGCTATATATGAAATATATGAGGAAAGTATAAAGCTACCGTATAATTAAATGCCTGTGAAGTACTTGTTGTAAGAAAGTATTTAAAGAACTAATTTAGTGTAGACTGTAATAAGTCAAGGATGCACCCTGTAATCTCTAGGGAAACCATTAAAAGAATAATATAAATGAGAGTCAAACAGCTGGTAGTAGAAAAAACAAAATAATTTTTCATCCTTGATAGCTTTTCAATTTACAGAGGTGAGCAATGGAATACTTCATTGATTTAATGAGTAATATATAAAATATAGTTTATTTTCCCTAATAATAAAACCATAATTTGAGAAAATTATGTATAAAAGTTTAACTCAGGTTTCTAAACCTTTTAAATGAATTGATTTGAAATACTTTATTGCCCCGTGGAGAAAAGTTTGCAGTAATAATTACAAAAAAAAATTTATATTTAAATTACACATTGAATTCGTATATAAAATTGTATCTACATGTCTGAAAAAAATCTCAAACCTGTTTGGAAAACCATGACCCTAATTATGTGTATATCTCTGGAAGTAAAAATTAATCATAAAATATTTAAATCTATTGGCTATAATTTCCTGAGCACTTATGTTGTAATTGGATAAGAAAAAAATATGATATTGATCAATGTAGGAAATCAGTAATGCATTAATTACAATGATCTATTTTATTTTTACATTTACGAATAATATGAAGTAATCATAAAACATTTAGTGATAAATTTTGCATATTATATGATATTAACACAATTAGAAAAGTCAAAATTCCTACAAATCCTATTCATTGAAATGGGCTCATTAATTTGTAAACCTTATTATCTAACTCCAAAGCTAACGAAAACTGTATTTTTCACATTGCCAATACTTCCTAAAATAATACTTATTTTCAGTTTTTTGTGGTTACATGTGTCCATAATCACCACATTTAGTAAGCAGAGGCAGGGATATCCATAAAGCATTAAGACCAAATTAATAAAGCATAATGATTTCTAGGTTACATAGAAAAACTCTGTTACCATTTTTAAATACCTGTAAAGAAAATAATAGAAAATTTCCTATGTCTAGATTTAGTATGAATTAATTCTTAGAGTTTTAACTCCAAATATTTATGTAATAAATTATATAATTTCTAACAGTACACAAGTCATTCTTTCAAAAAACAAAGGAATAATAAAATTTTAACTGAAAAATTTGCAAAGCTTTTCTACTTTGTGACCACAGAATATGGTTCTGTATATGAACCATCAGAAATCAAGCAATGTTTTCTATAGTTTATTGAAGCCAAAGCCCATGCTGAAACTGAATGAGAACCTCATTCACAAATATCTGTATCCTCATAGAGTAAAATATATAAATTCCTAGGTCCACTAACTCACTGACTTTATGCTGTGAACATTCAGCCTCTCTTACTGGGCACCAAATGCATTTCTTCCTTTCTTTTTTGCTGTACTGACAAAGAATTCCATTTCAGCTGTGGTGTGAAGGGAAGGAGAGAAGATCCATGGGATCCAGGCTGCCTTGATGAACTAGCACTGCCCTGTACCTCAGAGCCATTTTTTCCTATGCTTCTATAATTTATAAGCATAGTCTAGTTCATATGTCTTCTAAGGATAATAAATGCATTGAAAAAAGCATGGTCATTCCAGGATATTATGCAGTTCTACATAAATACTCTCTCATGAACCTCCATGGCACTTACAATGGTCATATTTGATATTCTTCATTGCATTGTCAAGAAAATGAAATTGGCATTATTATAAATAGAAATTTAACTATAGCTCACAATTACATCATGCACAGACAGGCATTATAACTAATTTTTACATTATTTATATTCTACTGATTCTCTTCTTCAAACGGTAATCTCTGTAGGGTTATATTTATTCATGTTGGTAATGCAGCAGAGGCTGGAAGGAGAAACCATCCTTAAGGGGCTCTGGCAGAAGAATCATCACAGAATATCATGAAATGTCATAAACTGCATGAAAGCTAATGTGTGCTAGCAGATAAAAAGAAACAAATAAAAGACAACTAAAGCAATGCTGTTAGTAAACTATAAGAAATGTTGGTTGAGTATGAATTGAACAATAATAAATTTATAAGTAAAATTCAACTGTGATAATGAGGAAAAATATTTAAGTATGCATTTTTATTACAGCAAAAACAAGACCCACTCAGATGTCAGCATCATTTAAAGTAACAAGATATTTAGACAAACATGTAAGAAAGTAGTAGAACAAACATGTTGTTATCAATAAAACAGAGTCCAAAATAGATCCTTTATAAAAGTTACTTACCTAATTGTGCACTGACTAGAGGCTTTCTTTTTATACCTTTAATTATCAAAACAATTTTAGTTCTGAGTAAGGTAGGCAGCACAATAAGACCTTTTCTTCAGATAGCAACAATTGTCTCTCTATCAGTTCTCACTTCACATTTGTGTCTTTCATGCACTGACATTAATATACTGGCTTTGACACATAATTATCCAAAAATCTACGGGGCATTGGTGTTCAGTCTTATTGTGTATTCTATGAACTTGCTCAACTACACACTGGCATGTAGCCATCAATAAAGAATTATAAGGAGTAGTTCTACAGGCATAAAGCTCGGCATTCTGCCTACTCATACTTTCCTACCTGATAATTCTGAAACCACTGATCCTTTTATCAGTGATTTATATCACTATAATTTTATTCTTGCCAGTATGCTGTAGGATATAAACTACAGTGTATTTTTTCATGTTGCCTGTTACTTAGTAATTTCACTGCATATCTCCTCAACCCCCACCCTGGAGCTGAGGACTAAACCTAGGATCTTGTGCCAGCTAGGCAAGTGAATCTGTGAGTTCAAGCCCAGACTAGTTTAATATATATTTTTTTCTTTTTAAACATGTATCCTTATGTGTCATCTGTAGTGGAATGCTGGGGTTACTCTAGGAAGCTCTAGTGACCTTGGTGAATCCTATTGATCTCAGAAGATCCAGCCTCTGATGGGGTATGCCCAGGATCAATCCAGACCCAGGAACACCAACCCATTCTGCCTGTTTGTTTGTTTCCTGCTTTTTCTGGGAGTAGGCTGAACGCCCAGCACGAAAGTTCTGAACCTCCTAGAATTGCCTTGTATCTTTGAGTTCTTGCTTAACCCTATAATAAATATTAATTCTTGTATGATATACTGTATTTGAATAATTCTGGCCATAGTCATTCCATTGTTCTTTAGTGTGGAATGACATCCATTGCATCTAATGAGCGTCATATTTCCCGTTACCTATTGAATTCTTTCCCAAGACTGCAATTATGAATAAAGGTTCAATAAATTTTTCTGTCATGTCAAGAGGAGCTCTCCAGTTTGCTGTCATATGTTTAATTTGAAAGGAACTGGAAGGAGAAGGTAGTTTGAACAAGAGGATACATGGATAAAAAATGAGACTTTATTAAAAAAATTCCATTCTAAAACAATACACAAATTTTGGCCTATTACTCAGGTACAAGGACTGTTAAAGCCTATGATTATTATTTTCAAGATGCACATAAAACACACCCATCAGCATACTTCTCATGCTTCTTGTCAATGGAAAATCCATATCTAGCCATAAAGCAATTGATTTTAAAAAATCCTGTTCTTTATTTTTTTTATTCTTCAAAGTAAATTTATGTTCATCATTATCAATTTTGCTGTCTTTTGTTTTGTTTTGTCTTTTTTAAAATTATTTTCTTTTTTATTGTTTTTGAAAAATCAATATCAAACTTCTATAAAAAAGCAAAATATTCAGAATAGATAAAAAAAACCCACACAGTAATAAAACTTCTCTTTACTCTGAAATACATAAAACTTAAAAATAAAATCTAAGGTTCTTTGTTTTAAATATAAATATCAAATATATTTGTTTTAGTACAACTCTTTGCTTTACTTAAACTTAGTAAAAGAGAAAAATTACAAAATAACCAATATGTTAAAGATATGATAAAAAGTGACATGTCTTTCATATGCTACAGGGCAGGTGGTAGGACTAGCCAAGGCTTCAGAAAATCCTCCTCTGTCACTACATGGCTCTTCTAGTTTTCATCTTTTATGTATATTTTGGATACAATTTATGTGTAAAATTGTGTTAGACATTTGTTTTCTATTAAGATCCTACAAATTAAGAAAGATTCTTATATAAAATAAAGAATGATCAAAAAAAGAGAGAGAAAAGAACTTCCAAACTTTTCTACCAAAGTAGCTCTTCAACTTTGCATTTTTTTTAGCAATGACTAGAAGATCTGTTGCTTCATACCTTCACCTGCCTTTGGTATCAATGGTTTGAATTTGAGCATCATGATAAGTACATGGTTTTGTTGCTGTTTTGCAATTTGCACATCTCTAATAATATATAATGTAGGATATTTTCCTCAAATGCTTATTGATTTTCTATATATCACCTTATTTAAGACATAAATGAAAGTATTTGCCCCATTTTTAAACCATTGAAGATTTTCATTCTTAACAGTTTTTATATGTTTTAGATCTAGTTCTTTATGAGACATGTCTGTTTTAATATTCAATCTACTTTGTGTATTATTTTTATATTATGCATATTTACACAACTCAATTATTCATAATTTTTAAAATAATATTTGTTTTTAAATAGTTTTGTTCATGTACAGGAGAAAGCATACTGACCACTCTTCAGCATCTCTGCCACTCATCTCCCATCTATCTTCTTTCCTCCCCATGCCCCTCCCCACAAGACTCATTCTCTTATGTTCACATCTACTTTTTTGTTTTGTTTTATGACCCATTGGGTTTAACCAGGGCTGACTGAGTGTCTATGGGTTTGAAGCTATAGTTAGGAACCTTGTGGGCTAACTCATGGACACCAGCTTAAGACAATGATTCCTCCTCTCCAAGATTCTGTTAGTAACCTATAATTCATTAGGAGAGGGTTAAGGACATATGTCCTCTCCTTGAATATCTCTATGATCGATTGCTTACAGGGTCAATGTTCTGTGGACAGTCACATATTTGTCAGTTTATGATTTTAATGATAAGATAGATTCTAAGAAAGTAGCCTTTTATAGCCTTTCATGCTACATGCTATATAGCTTTTAGAAGATAGCCTTTTATAATCTTTCATGGCTATAGCCATCTTTTGGATCTTATATACATTCCCAACATTTTTCAACAATATTTCCTGAGGCTAAGAGGGATGATGTAAATGTTTGTTTTAGAGACAAGCCCACCACTATCATTTTTTTTTTTTCTCAACATCCTGAGTAACCGAGAATCTCTGAATTTACCCCCAGTCATCATCAGTAAAAATGTATTAAAAAGGTTTCTCTGGGGGGCTGGAGAGATGGGTCAGCGGTTAAGAGCACCGTCTGCTCTTCCAGAGGACCCGGGTTCGATTCCCAGCACCCACATGGCAGCTAACAACTGTCTGTAGTTCCAGTTCCAGGCAAACACCAAGGCAAGCAAATAAATAAATAAAGTTTAAAAAAAAAAAAAAAAAAAAAAAAAAAAAAAAAAAAAAAAAAAAAAAAGAAAAAAAAAAAAAAAAAGC